>JBBPOS010000232.1:0-43312 GCA_038091575.1 Leccinum subgranulosum
AGCGGTGGGAAAAATCAGACAAAATCAGACATAATGGAAAGAAATCATGGGAATCTTTTCCTAGTCTGGGGTAAGCGCAACAAAGTTGTTATTCAAGGCTAGGAGGTTCAACAATATTAGTCTTGGTTAGGAATATTGGCAAAGGAACACAATGTTAGGGGGGTTAGGGATATTGGCAATGTTATACTTGGTTAGGAGGCATCACAATGTTAGTTTGGGTTAGGAGGCAAATATTGGTTAGGCCTGGTTAGCAGGCAAACAATTTTAGGGGGGTTAAGGATCTTGGAAAAGACATTGGTTAGATTTGGTTAGGAGGCAAAACAATGTTAGGGGGGGTTAGGAATATTGGCAAAGCCATTGATTAGACCTGGTCAGGAGAGAAAAAATTTTAGGCTGTCATTTTCTATGAGTGCAATTATAAGTAATTAGTAGAAATAACTGAGAATACATCTAATAAGAATGAATTATGGAGTGCCGGTATATGGATCACAGATAAAATGTGAAATTAGTAGATAAAATCAAGAAATATAAATAATATATGCAATTATCTGCCAATACAAAGCAATTAGTTAAATTATCCCTGGGAGGTTTTTGCTGATGACTGGTAAAGCAGTGCCCCCACCACAAAAGAAAAGGGTTGCATACGAGAAGCGATACCATGACCGTGGTGGTAACCGCTTCACTGGACCACCAATGGAGCCAGGCGATGCTGATCCAGATGCGGACTATGATCTATATTATGAGTGTGATACACAGAATATGTGGCTTCCTGTTCCGAAGGGTTTCATAGTTGTCGAGGATGCCGAAGATGAGGACAACACAGGCGTATTTTTTGGTTAGCTAGTGTACATCACACATTTTTACCTAGTAGTACCCTTATGCTATATATCCAGATGCTCGAAAATAACCTTCCGCCTTATCCGGTGTGATGCTTTGACAAGCACAAACAATTGCCATTGTGGAGACATCTGCCTGATGGCGGCGCAAGTAAGATTTGATCGTGGAAAACGCCTGTTCAATCAGATTGTAGTTGGGCGAGTATGGTGGCAGGTAAATGAGTTTACACACTAAAAATAGTCAGAACAGCGCCAGAATGTACTGCCATCACAGTACTATATTCACTTACAGTGCATGTCTTCCACCAGTGCACAAACTTCTTCACCGTGATGGATATGACAGTTATCCATGACAATAACACTCCGTGGACTGGGATATGCAGTGGTAAAAGGCATCTAATGAAAATGTCAGTAATCTGTGGCATGAAATAGATCGTACATACCACGTGCTCCCATAAGAATCATACAAAATGGGCATTATTGACTGGGCCTTCAATGATGTTGTAGGTGATCACACCATCTAACGTGATGGCAGGGAGAATGGAGTAGCGCACACCACATATAAAGTATCGTAGACCATAGCAACGCTGTCCTCTAAGCGATCTCCCACAAGGACGGGTAGATGTCCGTCGATCCTTTGCAGCTTCATCAATAAAGAGTAACATATTTGCATCTGGTGCTTCTGCCCCAATATAGTTCATGTAGAGTGCCTGCAACTCATCATTTTGCTCAGCGGCAGAGAAAGACATCACTTTTCGGGTGAAGTGAAGGTGCTGCAGAGCGCGAGAAATTGTAGAAAGTGTAGCATACACATGGCACTTCTCCAACAACTCCGTTTGAATCTTGTCAAGATAGATGGTGTTGTCTTGCTGGATTACATTGCGGATAAATAAGATATCTGCTGAGCCAAGGATTCGAGGGCGTCCAATGGCATGGGAATAGGTATGAGGGTTGTGGATAGTCCCAAAGTTTTTGTAGAAGCGGAGAGTTTTGTACACGAGTGATTTCTTGACACCTAGGAGAGAGCAGATCTCATTGATGGAATGACCTTCTTGGAAAAGAACAGGAATGTGGAATTTTGTGTCGTCAGAGATGCTATAGGCTGGCATGGGTGGGCAACGGAGGGCAACCTGCAAGCAACGAGCGTGACTGTTACCCACTGAGATGATTTCGGGGTCCTGCCCTCGGCAATTCTTAAGCGGTCGAATTTTTGAGATGCATTTTCCGCATAGCTTTGCAAACCGCTGTAATAAAAAAAAAACCTTCCCTGCTAGTCCCCTGATCCGACGATAGTTCCCCTCCTCTTCTTTTACGGCGGCTCGACCACTGGCAGTCTGTGCAGGAATTTTTTCGTATTCGTGCTGAGCCACGCCATTGTCCCGTCCGTGGATGGAAGGCCAAGGTATCCTACATCCCCTTTTGACCTCCTTATTCGTTTTCGTCCTCGTGCTCACGTCTGCATTCTTTCTCCCCCTCCTTTTCCCACTAGGATCCAGACGTTCTTCACACGTCCTGTCAAATTGGTGGTATCAACATCCATTCGTGCCTCTTGACTGTGAGGGCACGCAGTTGGACAGAACGCATTAGATGTTGATCTGAACGGCCACAATGCACGTATAGCGGGGTCAACACCCAAAGCATGAATGTGTACGGAAGCCACGTTTCTTGAAGAACGATCGATTAGGAATTTCAGGCTCACGATGAACGAACAATGGTTACAATCGCTGAGCGACGCGGGACGTACCTTGTTGTCTTCAATGATGAACGCGTTTGGCGTGTGCTAGAGACGCGTGTGGCATTTGATGAATGGTCGCGACTCGTGCTCACTCCCGTCCTGATCGACTGTAGAACTTGCAATTGGAGATACGTCGCGTATCCACCAGCGTTTGCGTTGCTTAGTTTCCCGGCCACTCCCAGGTCATAAAGTGACCAGCTGCAGTCAGTGTACCGTGTCCAGGCCTCAACGCAGTGGAACAAAAAGTTGACCAATTGCATTCTAAACATTCATACATGCAAGGTAAACGATAGCTAGCTACCAAATTCCGATTTTTTTGTTCAGAACAACACAACATTCTCCGGCACAATCTAGCTAGCATCATTGTTGATCTCCATCAGTAGACACGCTCCCGAACCAGTATCGCTGCATGATGTTACCCTCTGATAAATCGGCACGTCCAACGAAGCGTTCGCCACGTACGAGGTGGGGCAGCCAAAATATATCGTCTGCCCACATTTGATTGTACGGGATAGGTGGCAGATCCGCACTGGGGGCACTGGGGACGAAGGGGGAAGTGGACCGCGCGTACAAACTGTCACCCGAGAGCGAAAACCAGCTTGGATTCATCTCGTCCGACCTGCATGCGCAGCGAGCAAGGGAAAAGGAAAACGTCAGTCAACGACGTGTCCTCCCCCGGCCTCTGAGATATCACCAAATCGGTTACTCACTCGGTCGGCACCCCTTCATGCTTACGCGCGACGTAAACGCTGATATCGAATGCCCACTCGATGCCTTCGACGACGAAGAACAACGTCCCGGCATGCTCGAGCGGCGCGTCGATCCCTGCTTCCTCCTGCTCCGTGCGGTAGGTCAGAAATTGAATCGGAAGGGCGCGCAGACGGGGCGGACGGGCAAAGGACACCCACCTTGAGCTCTCGTCGCGCGGCTTCCTCACGAGTCTCGCCTGGTTCGACTTTGCCTCCGAACCCGTTGTACCTGTCATGTCGCAAATGGAAGCGTCGTCAGCACGCAGGTCGAATCATCCATTTGACCTGGGAGGTGTTGACGACCCTCTCCCACTCGCCTCGAGGCTCGAGGATGGTAGAAATCGGAAAGACGTACAGACCAGCACCGAAGCCGCGTTTCTTGAAACCGAGCAACAGCTGAAAACGAACAATTGGGGATTGCACGATGAACGACTGATTGCTACAGTCATCGAGCGACACTAGCGCTGGACGTACCTTGTTGCCTTCAATGACGAACGCGTTCGTGTACAGACGCGTGTATTTGAATGGTTGCCATTCGTGCTCACTCCCACCATGAGCATACATGTGGGCCTTCACGTTGCCCAGACCTGGAGGAACGTCAGAGTCCTTCGCCATTCGAGTAGGAAATGTAAAAACTCGGTTGTCGCGTGTTCACCAGCGTTGGGGTCGCTTACCACACCTCCGAGTCATAAAGTCAGGGTACTTCGTACGTAGCTAGTACATAAAAGGACAAACAACAGTGAAATAAAAAGTTGGTGAATTATAAATAATGGGAGCAAGTCCTATCGTAAAACTCTGCATGAAAAACGAACTGCACGAAAACGGAACATCTCCAAGCTTAGCCAGACCGAGTCCTTCGCTCTCTTTGTAGGTTGACGATCATATCCACAACGCGATCCCTTGCATCCTCCAACGAAAAGCCGTCTACATTCGACTCTCGACTCTCTTCGAACACATTCGAACCTAGAACCCGACGAAGGTGCAACACCACATCCGCCTCACTTGCTTTGCTACCCGAGCTCAGAGGTGGGCTCGGAGGAGGCGATAGAACCGATTGGCTTGCAAATACTCGGCTGTACAGAGCCGTAGCACGAAGGAGGGCAAGCACGTCTTCGTTGGCAGGGTGCACTTCAAGATCGGCGATATCAAGGGTGAACCACCCGTCTTGCCACACTTTTGAAAGTGCCTCCGATAGCAAACCGATATCGCCGCCGAGACTACGGCCATAGGAGAGCGTCGCCGTCCATTTCCTCGAATCCTGGGTTGATGGGCACTCGGAAGAGCCGCGAGAGACACGGTGAATAAACAAGGAAGAAGCGTGCGAATGTAAACGCTTTCGCAAGAGATTGGATGCGAGCAATTCAATGGGAGAGGAACCCGAGGTAGATTTAGTCCAAGTCAAACACTCCACAGCTTTGTCAACTGTCATGGAACCAAAGACGAGACGCTGGTAGGTTGGCACCTCGACAGAGTTTGCTAATCCGGTGGCACGGGTCCAGAGTGCTTGTGCTCGCGTCCTTGCGAAAGGCACAGACTGTGCAAGCAACGCGAGTGTGCAGAGGTCAGAGACCAGCATGTCGGAGGCCACTTCCATCTCGACAGACCCCAAGTGGCTAGAAAGATGGTTGTAGACTTGCCAGCGCACAGACATAGAAATTTTCTCGGAAGAAAGAACTACAAGTTCTGCAAGTCGTGTCCACGCTCGGCGCTCGTGTCGTATTCCAGACCCACTTTGCGCCTGGGGAGAGCCAACGGACCCCCGAATCAGACACACCCATCCGCTGCTAATGTTTAAAGCGCCCAAGAGTTTATCAAATTCGTCAGCTGCTCCTCTAACGCTCAGCGCATCGATGAGCGGATTCGACACTTTATTGGTGGCGCGCACAGTATATTCGGTGGAAGAGGAGTCGGGTTCGGAACCAGTGTCGCTAACGTCAGAAGAGTCGGGAGGTGTTGGAAGGTCGTGCGCTTCGTGTGAGGGAATGGCATGTCCGCGACAAATCAATGTCGCAAATGGTATGAGCTGCATCAGTCGCGACTGGTAGGTTTTCCGGGGAACGGGGATCCAAGGAACAACAATGGAGGCGAAGACTGCCAAGGATGCCAATAAGTGAATGACTTGTATAAGGTCATTCCATGTCCAACCCATCTCAGGCTGGGCCAAGACGGTGGCATGGGATAATACAGAACCTTGATGCGTGTGGTGATGCGGAACTGGCTGGGTAGTGGAGGCCAACGGTGAATTGAAGAGCGAAAAAAGGGCGAAGACAGCAAGAAGGTATTGCTGAGGCTGGGGGGCCATGGAGGGCACTGCAATCCTTTGCTGTCCGGAGTCAGAGGGCAACACAGGGGCGGCAGGGATGATTGGAGGAGGTACATTGGGTTGTATTTTACGCGGGCGACCGCGCTTACGCTTTTCGCCAACGACGACTGGAGCGACTGGGACCTCACCGCCAGTAGCATCAGGAATGCGAGCAGCGGACGCAACCTTGCGTTTGTCTTTCTTTGAGGCTTCGACTTTCGGTTTCTTTCTTGCGCGTTCTGAAGTATCTCCATCGTCTTCCCCTTCTCCATCCCCATCTTCATCGTCGCTAGCTTCTTCTGTACCTTCGCCATCAATCTCGTCCTTTTCGGGGCCGCCGAACTTCTTTGTCCACTCGATTTCCCATTCCGTCAAAATATGATGTCCACCTTGGAATCCGCAGATTAGAGTTCGCAGGCCGTCTTGCTCGCGTTTGAGCCTAGCCTCTCGCCTCTTCAAAACACTAAAGAGAGGGTATGAGTGGCATGTTTGTGGCGGTGGTTTCGGGGTGAATTACCGAATGTATTCGACCGCTTTTCCAAGTACGTTCGCCTTGCTACCTTTTCTAGCGACCTTGACACCGTCTATGTAACCGCGATCATCCAACTTGTAATCATCGCTCTTGTAATTCTGGTCCAGAACGCGAAGAGCTGGAACGGCAGCCTTGAGATTTTGGATGCGGGCATTCAGATTAGTACGGTATCTGCGTTCAATGGTTGTATGGCTTGTCTTCGGACGGCCCGAGACTATAGTGTTTATGACATGGGTTTGGGGGCCTTGGACGGCATGTGCCGGCGGCGGGAGAGGAGAGAGAGGAAGGGGTTGCTGTACTGGCAGGTGCGATTGGAAGGGAGCCGCCAACGGTACATTGGCCTGAGAAAGGACAGCATCTGGTGCTGCGTGACTGTTCAGCGGGCAGACTCGATGGGAATGAGATAAGCCGCACCTGGGGTCACTCTTGGTGCCATGGGGGCTGCTGGCGAAGCACGCACACTCGGCGAGCTGCCAGGGCTGGAGGTACTAAAGCCGGAAAAGCTTTCATCTGCAGAGGCGGATGCAGAGCTGAGCGTGGGGGACGAGAAGGAGAACGGGGGGAAGGAGGAGTTAAGCAAGTCGAGGGGCTGAATAGGGACTGTGGGCGCGGAATAGTTTCCGTCAATAAAGAGAGCGTTTGGATTGACAAAGATGGAGTTGAAGTCAAGGTCCATTGGGAGCGAAAAGTCGAATGGAGCGTCTGACTTTGGGTCATTTGTATCGTTGAGTAGCATATAGAGAGGGTCAGAAGGATCCAACACAAAGTCTGTATCACTCATGATGGTGGTGGTAAGTATTAGAAGAAGAAAATGCGATATGGCACCACTTTGCTACTTCGTTTACATATCCGGTATGTTCTTCCCACATCAATCACTCAAAGTTTCCAGGACTTCCCGACTTGGATTCTTACAAGCCATGAAGAAGTCATCAGACATCGGTTCGTTCTTTTTCGTTGTTGTTGTTGTTCACTCTAACATATCGTAGTAGATTTCAGTTACTTTGGCGGTGCAGAGTCTCTCACAGAAGGGAAACGCTCCCCTCGACGAACCGTCGTCGTGTCCCCGAATGGCAACGACGACGGCCGCTCCCACACAGGGCCACCCCAAGATGCTTCTGATTTTCTCTGGCTGATGACAGAAGAACCACACCGCTCTCGGCGAATGGCCATCTTGAAGGCCCATCCAAACGTCGTCAAACTCATGGGCCACGAACCTCTCACCAAATTCGTCGTCCTTGCGGTCGTGTCCTTGCAACTTTTTGTGGCCATACAACTTCGGCATTCTCATCCACTCTCTTTTTGGTTCTTGTTCCTCGCATATGCGGTGGGCGGCACCGCAAACCACAATCTTTTTCTTGCAATTCATGAGATTACCCACAACCTCGCGTTCAAAGGCATCAGCGCCAACAAAGCGTTGGCAGTCTTTGCAAACATACCTATCGGCGTACCTTATTCTGCGTCATTCAAGGTATGTCGTAACTTGTATTAAATCTACGCCATCATTCATCTCCTCGCCGAAAGAGATATCACCTTGAGCATCACAAACATATCGGCGAAGACGGCGTAGATGTGGATCTTCCAACCCACCTTGAGCTTCTTTGTCTTAACAACGTTCTTGGAAAGACTTTCTTTGCGTGCGTGTCATTGTCCCTTGCCCCCTGGCCATCTCAGCCTCTCATCCCTATGGAAGCACTTTCCAGATATTCTTTTACGCGCTGAGGCCTGGCTTCGTTCGAACGCAGACACTCACTAAATGGCACTTTATCAACCTGGTCGTCCAGCTCATATTTGACTATCTCTTGGTTCAAATATTTGGTATTCGACCACTGCTGTACCTGCTGTTCTCGAGTTTCTTTGCTGGCAGTCTACACCCATGTGCCGGTCATTTCATCGCCGAACACTATGTCTGGGACGGTCTTAATCAAGAAACCTACAGCTATTATGGACCTCTTAATCTTCTGGCATACAACGTATGTCAATTTTTTGCGCTCCCTCTCAATGACTAACCGCATCTGACAGGTCGGATATCACAATGAGCATCATGATTTCCCATCCATCCCTTGGACCCGTCTCCCTGCTCTTCACGCCCTCGCACCTGAATTCTATGGCTCGCTTCCGTCGCACCCAAGTTGG
Source organism: Leccinum subgranulosum (assembly GCA_038091575.1). Classification (NCBI taxonomy): domain Eukaryota; kingdom Fungi; phylum Basidiomycota; class Agaricomycetes; order Boletales; family Boletaceae; genus Leccinum; species Leccinum subgranulosum. Next base: position 8,288 of record JBBPOS010000232.1, read on the forward strand.
CCCATGGTCATCGTCAACTTCATTCGCGACCCCGAGGTTGGCATCTTTGCACGGGTCAAGAGACCCGCGAAGAGTACTCCACTTAGTGGCCAGGTCACCCCGAGCGAGAGTTGCAATGGATCAGAAAGGGACTAAGTATTCCGCTCATGGACTAGGATCGTTTTGCTATTGGTATTTTGTAGATTCGAATATCACAAAATGGACAAGTTGAGGTTTCGTTAGAGTTTAACCGATGATGAAATACTACTATGACGGCGGTACTTGGGCGGTATTAACACGAGAATGCCATGTTTGCTTTCAGACTGGCTGACATTCTACGGAAACAGGAATACTAGCGAGCATGTATGCAGCTCCCACCAACCTAGAATCATCCTCGTCTATTTTCTCTGTTTCTTTCTTCACGCTCATCGAGTCTATCAGGCGAAGCAACATGATCGACCTGCCACTCAAGTCTAAACACGCTCTGGAGGCCCCGCGGGCTCCAGTGACAGGAAAGCGTCGTGGCAGGATAGACACCGACGCCTTCGTCGAGCGGTCCTATCTTCCTCGCGCATCTGTTGCCCCAAGCGCCGAACACCCCGATGGGAGCGTCCAACACGCCGAAAAATACTCAGACTATGTTCGTGCTCCTCTCTTTCAGTACGGTTCTCCATGACGAAGTTGGCCCATCTAGTCTGTGATGCAACAGCACTGCCTGTATTGGGATCCAGACGGCGATGGCGTCATCTGGCCAATGGACACTTGGCGCGGGTTCCGCGACCTCGGATTCAACCTCTTGTTCACCTTGCTAGCAACGATCGTGTTGCACGCCTCACTATCGTTGCCGACCAGGTCAGCTTCCGTCTGTGGCAGCGCCATTTCAAACGCTGAGACGCATTTGATTGTTTTAGACTCGCCAAGAGCTACATCCCCGATCCGTTTCTGCGCATCTACGTCGAGACGATCCATGCTGGCAAGCACGGATCTGACTCGGGGGTGTTTGACACCGAAGGCCGCTTCCTTCCATGCAAATTCGAGGACATGTGGTGCAAGGTGGGTAGATCTCTCAGTCGCCTGTAAGTTGGCGTAGCTTGACGCGACGATGCAGTACAGCACGACGAACCCCAGGGGCACGCCTCGTACATCGATGAGTCTGTACGAGCTCTGGATGTTTACGCAGGGAAATCGCGTCGCAATGGATCCGTTTGGATGGGTTGCCGGGTTCTTGGAGTGGATGACGACGTTTTTGCTGGTGCAACAGAACGGGATGGTGGACAAGGAAGACGTGCGGCAGTTACTCGACGGGTCGCTGTTCTTTAAGATCAGAGCGGTGCGAAGGAGCGAGGCGGGCTGGAACAAGGGGTGGGGGCTGGGAGGAGACGGATTCATTGGCGGGCAAAAGGTGCTTCCGTTTGGGTTGTGAATTTGGGCAGGCGAATACTAGACTTTCCTAAATTGTCGAAATGCCAAAGAGTGGATTTGTTCTACCGTGACATTTGTCTTCATGACACCATTGCGCCAAATGTAATTCCGGCCCCCTTGACTAGTCCTTTCATGGGTCCCGCAAACATCCAGGAACGCCTGATCTAGACACATACATCAAGCGTGAGCGTGCCAATATTATACCCCACCTTCATGTATGGAGTCGAGCGCTCACACAGATGGCCGCCCTGGTACTAGCCGGTTGAGTAAATCCAGCAGGAAAGTTGGGGACAACGATGGAAAGATTGACAGGCTGAGAGGCAAGTACCCTCTGATCACCGGCGGCGAACAGCGGCATCAGACGTGTGCCACTGCGACCGCCTTCAAATTCGCGATCTCCCGCAGGAGTTGCAAGATGGGCCAAGGCGGCCGCCCGGGACGACTCGGACGTCGCCCATGTATGGCTGCGTGGTCAACCTGATCGCCCTTTTCAGAACTGGCAGTGCGATACCAACTAGTACCAACGGCTCGTTGCGTCGCACATGGAATTGGCCATTGGAACGTGATGCTCGCAGAAACGGGGGGTCGAAGCAGACGGGAGTTCCCGTCTCCCGAGTCCGTGGCGCCCCAGCCATCCGGCCTCGGGTATTGCCATTGACTGCAAATACCACCAGTGTAGGACGCTTCATATGGGAGGGGGGGGGACGGAAAACGTGGTGATGGCAATCATCATGACTGGATGATGATGATAGTGGATTCGCCGCCGAAAGGTACTTTTTTTCAAATCCATCATCATCATCATGCGTTCTCTTCGGTCGATAAGGCTCCAGCATCATTTGTTCTGGCGTTCGCCGTCGGGCTAACCCAATTTTGACGAGTTGATCGTTGGATTGAACTATATAGTGTGTAGCCCGACGTTTGGCCACAGTCGGCGATCATTTTCAAGTTCCTGCAAAAGGGGCATTGATGTCTTTTTCACGCGCTCCCTCGCAAAAGCAGCTGGCGTCCAGGGGCATACGTGTGAACGCATTGAATAGCGCCGGGACCTGTCGTCACCGCTCTTCAACCGGCATCGAAGAAGGCCGAGGATCACAAACGCGCAGTCAGCCAGCGGAGCTGACTCTTGCGTTCGTCTTCCTTGTAAGCCCTGATTCGAACGTAAAGACGGGGACTTGTATGTGAACAGTGAGTCATTTCGTCAGGGGTTCAACTTGAGACGACGTGCATATCGCGGTGGCTCTTGAATAGTAAAGCTCTTGGTCGTAAGCAGTTTCCCCTTCAAGCTGCACTCCGTGATTTAGTACAAAAGCATAACAGGGTTCTGTTCGTTATTTGCAACATTATCGATCTTCTCCCGTGTTATCAAACTTTCTTACCAAGATGTCGGTACCTCAATATCAACACGCACCATAAAATATATGCAGTATGATTGCGGTAGCGGTATAAACACGATTGCATGCGGGAAGCCTTGTGCAACCAAGCATAAGCATAAACAGCATGTTGACTTGTCCAGATTGAATGAAAAAAAAAAAAAAGTAAAATGCCCGCAAGATATCAGATACGAGTAATATAAGTCCATGCAGTGGCAGAGAGGCCTTACTCCTTGGAGAAAGGGGCACCAAGGAGGGTGCTGTATGATACAAATGGGGCCACGGGGTTCAGGCCATTAAATCAACGAGGATGGTGATGATGCCAAGAACTACCGAAAAAAAGGCCGGGTCAGCTTTGGAGCTCGTTCATAGGAAGTAGAGAATAATTGACCGATTTCAATGCCAATCAAAGCGATCACGATCTGTTCAAGACGCTCTGCGTGCCTGCTCGAGACCGACTCCTTGAGGAGCTCGAGCATGTCTTGGAGGACCTGTCGGCGATCAAATCATCAGCTGTACACGCCAAGCGAGCTGAGTCAAACCTCCACACGCGTGTTTAACAATTCAATGCGTTGCGGAATCTCTAGATAGCTTCTGGCAGCCTCATACAGGGGTTGCAAATCGGGATACGTCTGTCGTTCTCCGTTAATGTCCGCGGAGGGCAGGTGCGCCCACATGAACAAAAAGAAAACATGCATACCCAAAATACTTCCTGCAAAGGAAACGTCAATAAGAAGTCTACGCCACACTCCGAAGGAGGAACGGAGTGAACGTACAGGTGAATCAAGCACGGATCCGACGGAGTTGATGTTTGTCCGTAAAATGAAGAGCTCTCCCGTCTTACGCATGATCTCTACCCTTTACGCCTTCGCGAAGTAGCTCAGAAATGCAAAGGGAACGACGTACCTTTATGGGGCATCCCGATCTTGCCTGTTTCCGATAGTGTTTCAGGGATGTCCTTAGTTTCTTCTATTTTTGAGGATATGAGTTCCTCAAACTTGGATAAAAACGATTGGTCAAAGAACCGTCAAGGAACACGAGAACTTATCGAACACACCAATGATATCTTGACGGATTGGGAGAGGGCGTGTGATAATGATAGCTTGGTCCTACGAGGCGTGGTGTTCTAAAGATAACATAAACCCTGACTGGCGGATGGGCTTACATGTATCCTGATCCATGCCGGAGGGTAATCACATCGTTATATATGCTTTTTGGGAAATCAGATTTCGGGTCTCATGGCTTTCATGGCTTAGATCTCCGACAGACTTACCGGCTGTAGTTGGCGTAGTAGTAATTCAAGTCTTCCATCTCGACGTCGTCGGGTCCTAAGCAAGACAGGCATTCGTAAACCATAGCCTTCAAGTCACCCAAAACGCGGGCTTACCCAGCCTATCAACTCCGAATCGCCGTCTAATAAACCGCGATTTAGTAGATACGGGAGAAGCGAAGCAGGCCGGCTCACATGGTCGCGAGAAAGCGTTTCTCTTGTGCCTCTGACATGCCCCATATCACGACGGTGCCGTAGCTAAAGACAAAGATCTCTGCTTCGGTGGGTACGGCATGAAACTTGCTCCGCTTCTTCTTGGGGTAAGCGCTGGTTGCATCAGATGTCGGCGGATACAACTCGGGAATACCGAGCAAGTCCTCCGTCTGATCACTCCGCTTGGGATAGACGTCGGTATTGGCCGACGGTTCGTACGCATACGGGGTGTAAATCACGTCGTCGATAATCTTTGCATTCGTCTGATATGCACCACGTCGTGCGTTGAAGAACTTCATAAGATCCGGCAGCAAATACGACCTGTGCCACCCGACGTCAATACAAAGTTCAGCGACGAGGAACCAGAAACGCAAAAAAAAAACGCGGGAAAAAATTGGAAACCGCAAGCACGGCACGACATACTGTGCGGTAGCGTAGGCAGTCACCCTCGGGAGCGACTTTGCCTTCTTCTTTGTCAACTTGAGCGCGTCGCGACGCGCAGTGCCTTGAGGGATCCGGGATATTTGCCGTAAACGACCTTCGGCACCCTCTTCGTCATCATCGTCGACCTCCTCCTCTTCCTCGTCGTCGCCCTCGTCAGTGTCACCAGTCACATTCGGGCTCTCGTCGAGTTCCGGTGCGGGTCGAGGTGCTGGGCCCGGGGTTGTCGGCTCGTCGGGAAGGACCTTGAGCTTTCCGGCAGTCTTTGTCGAGCGGTTGGCACCTCGAATCTTGGGCTCGGCTGGTGCGGCGGTCGAGGGTGAGCCTGACGGCGGCGGGATTGTCTTTGGGAGAAGCGGTTTTGATGACATGGCCGTGGACAAGGGGGTTTCTGCTCGTCGTCTTCCTCGGCGTTCGGCAGACCAGTTCAAAATTGGACAAAGCTTATCTGTATTCGAAAATAAATAAATAAATAAATGCTTTTTTTTTCAGATAAGGATGATGGCATGACATCATGCCCTTATCACTATGAGCCCGGACGAACGGAGGCTCGAAACTTCACAATGCGGAGGTGCGACCCCACCAGGGCTCGAATACAATGGATATCCTCCTCCGCAGCTCCGTAACACACGGAGTGCTGTCAATGCGCCACCTATCATATCGTCCAGTGCCGGTGTCTAAACGAAACCATCCGCTGAATCCACACTGCGAAATATGGTTAATTAGGGGCAAATTAAACCTGGAGCCCATCGCCAACAAGCGTCCGTTCATCGGAGCCATCTTTTTGCCAGCTCGAGCCCAATGGCGGTCTAATCAAACACAAGGTTGGCTTCAAGCACAGACTGAAACACACTAGTAACTCCTGATTTACGTTTTTCTTTTGTTCCTGTAGCCGACGAATTCTGGAGCATTCATTCCACGACTGGAGCCAGATCCTCCTTGCGATCCGGAGGACACCATTTCGCACGCCCCAGTATCATCGCCCGCGGCGCTGCGTTTCGATCGTTCTCGACGAGTACACACCTCCGTTCGTCGTTATGCATCTCATGCATTATTCACACCCTGCTTCAAAACGAACGATATGAGCGGCACTTGGCGTATCGTACCTAAAAAACTCTAAAGCCCTCGGCCCCAAGGAACGACGGCTAGAAATTTCTACTACGTCCGCGGTTGGTTACCACGCTACCCCCTTTTGTAGACGGGGCTAGGCGCGGAAACAAGATCTAAATCTCATAAGTTAGTCAAAATCAGGCTTGTTCGAGGGGCACCATGGTAAGTTTGGCTGACAGGTCCCAAATGCGCGCGGCGCCACTCCGTTCTACGCCAGCATAATAAGGGACGCGGTTTGATTGGCTCATGTCTAGTACATTGTTGCAAGCGGGGTTCAGGTTCGGCAAAAGGGAAGCAAGGTTGAGAAATTCATGTAGGCACCACAACGGGCACAGCGTCGTCGATTGTCGAGGCCCCGGCGTCTGGAAACTTATCCGAAATGGTGTAAAGAATCGCGCATGCGATACCCCTCGGTATCCTCCGGCGTTCTCTCGCGCCGCATCAATATATTGTTGTAAGGTAACATCTGAATCAGGTCCACCCCTAGCTGACGGTTTCTTATTCCTTCTAGTATTGACATCCCCTTCTTCGTCCCTGCGCCCTTTCCCGAGCTTCTTTTTGCCGCAGCTAAGCCGATCATCCAGACTTGGTTCAGGATGAAACATCGCGCCCGCGGATCCATTCCGAACAGAAGGATGGTTGCCATACAGACCCAAAGCATAATATCGCATTGCTGCCTTTATCCGTCGAATGCAACGTTGTTTTCTCACCTTCCAGTCAAGCATGGGCAGCGGGGTCTCGGCCGATATGATGCAGCCGGCATCCTGCGGCCCACTGAGTGAAGGCAGGTGCAAGTACGTGTATGGACTCTGACACAGGAGATTTCAAGGGGTAGTGCAAGACAAAACTCGATGCAACTTGAAATGCAAAAAAGCAGTGGCAATGAGAACAAACTGTCACCTTTTTGGGAGGGCAAACTCGTTCTGGACAGTCTTTACGTACCAGTACGCCGGGTCTATCAAATTTCTCCGGAAAGGAGACCACCCCCGTAAATACGATCTGGGCTTCATATTAGTCAATCCGTAGTGCAATTACCGCTCGCGGAAATTTCATCGTACAACAAGAAAGGCGGACGGTACAGCCCTGTTCATAAGAGGATTAAAGGTGAGCCTTTCTGAACGTCGTAAGCATGGAAATAATTTAGACACCCAATTTCCGGGTTTCGAACAAGGATCCAAGTCTATAAAGCCATTCTGCGAACAAGGCGTTTGTCTGTCGGCACGATCACCGAGAATCGCACTCCTGGGCCCATCAAAGACTTGTGCTCCGCACTCCCAGGAGACATAACATTGCCCACGAGTGAGGAAGCACTAGAAACCAACTGAGATGAGATTGCTGATTAGCAATTTTCATTATATCCGCACCGCCACCGCATGCCGTGCAATATGATTGTATCCATCCATTCGAGGTCAACGCATGATGGCACCAATTCATGGAAAACGGATTTTTCCCTTCTGTTTTGGAATTCAATTCACTCGAGAATCAAATAGACGGAAACGATGTTATCGATCAAACGCACCCATGCGGCCGGTCGTTTCCCGTCAACGGCATCCCCAGGAGGTCGTGGAACAATTTCCTTTTCCGACTATTCTCATCGTTGTTCGTTCTGATGTTCAATCATAAGCGATGTGTACAAGGATCGGAATACAGAACGCAAAAATACCTGCTACCGCTAGTGAAGTTCGGTTTAGCCAACAGTCAGTGTGAAGGAAACGTCTCCGAGGAAAAAACAGAACATACGTGAGTCAGCAACAAGAACCAAGTTTATCAGCTTTGCGTTCCCGCGGTTTGGCTGGACCACTGGCATAATCTCGGCAGCGTGATGCATCGTTCTACAAAGGTGCTCACCCTCGAGATTCTCAGTCTAGTGCTGGGACACCAACAGAACGTGTCAGTCACATCGACGGCACGAGGATCGGAATTTTGGGGACGAAATGCGCATGACCAGTCATCCGACTGCCTTTTTTTTTACCTACCTCCTACCGCCTGCCACTCACCAAAGGAACTCGCGTGACCCTAGACCAAATTTCATACGAGGCGACCCTAATTTCCGGTGATTCAGTCCCGTCAATACGTACGGAACCCACTCCTCGAGCCTACACATACCAAGAGGGTTGTGGCTGGAGGATCAAGGTGCCCATAGGACTCGTCGTCTTTGGCTTCGAGAAAGCAACCACACGTCTCGAAACTTCACAGAATGCAGCCTTCTCAGTGCTTCTGATTCACCTTCCCTGACGCTCGTTGTAGCAAGGGGCAAGCCAAAGCTCTGCGAGGTTGGAATTTCAAAGTGCCATCGGGGACCTACAAGCGAGTCTAGACTGCTGCGAGGGGGTCTTTAACGGTGTGATCGATAAAAGAATTGTGATACCGTAACAAGCTACCTCCATTTCGTGCTCGATAACGTTGAGATCGACAGTGCGATGTTCAGGACGTGAGAATGTCGGGTGCATCCGTACTCCTTGGAGGTGAAATACACATGGACGGAGGGAGATGAGTCGCTCGGGGGCCTAAAGATTCTCGGCAGCCTGGTTAACGGAGGAAAACGGAAGAGAAAGAAAAGAACTCGAGACACGCCGGTTTCTAGTAATACCGGGCGCGAAATTAGAAAAAAAAAGGACAGCATCGTTTTCCCGTCGGATTCATCCACCGAAGGCGATGTGACGCATGACCTACCTGCGATGGTCACCATTTGAACGCCCGCAGCAAAGACACGCGACTCGGACTCCACGTCTGAGTCTCGCACCACTGCGTATGCTGCGTTGTCCATTTGGAGAACGAGATATGTAATGTATCGTGCTGGAACACATGGCTGGGAGCACGATTCAGAGAGGTCCGCGGACGACATGGAGCTTGGTCTTTGGGTTGCACGCAAAGAGACAGCGAGAAAGATCGTGTGTGCTCTCCAAAAGGAAGCTCCAAGTCATTCTGATCGTACGCAGTGCAAGTCACCGACAGCCGCACACATGTAGGGTTCACGGGAACCCACCTGTTCACTCGGACTTGCATATTTCGGGTCCCAGACCACATCTACAATACTTGTTTCAAAGTAGATCGGGTAAACGGGACAAAAGGGACCTACCGGATAAAACATGCTAGGGCTCAGATGGAGCCTTGCAGAATGGAGGACGGGCGAGTCGTGTAGACGGAGATCTGCTCGAAACCATCAGAGGATGCAAACGGAAGGTTCTCAAACACTTCCTCTGTTCATTTCATCCATACATAGTCGAGTCGTATCTGTGCGCGATCTTTGAAGTCATCACTGTCACGTGGCGTCAGCCTCACTCCAAATACTATGTTTCAATTAATGACAAGTCACATTAAACCCAATGTGTGTGCAACAGCGTACGAAAACTACAGAAAAAAGACAATTCCAGAGTGCAAGTCCATAATCTATATACGTGAGGGTCCAATCTAGAATGCGCAAAAAGAGGCTCGTGTCGTCGAGCGTGGGTGCAGAAGAAAGCAAAAGAGTCCGTCAAGCGCCGGCTAGTGAAATACATAAGACTAGACCTTCATTCTACCTGAGAATGAGTGCGGATTTTTGAGCATATTCGACGCGAGGGTGTGAGTGGAGAAGCGTTGCAGGAACTGCTCATCGATAGGATCTCGTCTCGGGTACGATAGATTTTGGAGGTAATCAAGAGGCACTAGCTGTTCGGACAGGTGAACGGGACACATTCTTGGGCTCGGGGTGGCTGGTACGGACGACGACGACGAGGGAGGTGAAGGGCAATTGGGGGGCGTGTGTCCAGCAAAGGTATCCCTATACCGCGTGTGATCTCTACCAGAGGACAAATTGGGTTCCGAGTAGGTGGTCTGGCGTACGCCACTCGAGGTATAATGAGGGTGGTCAGACGATGAGGGTAGAGAGAAAGCGATTTTGCGTGGACCTGGTATTTCTGAGAGCTCCAGCTGAGAAGTGTTGGCGGTGGTGGGGAACTGAGTGTAGATGGGAGCGAGGGGGTGTGAGTGGTAGAAAGAAGGGTGGCCAGGATCCGAGGATGGGATGATGCCTTCCATTGGGGCTTGGGACATGCGTTTTGCTACGACGGATTTTGGGAGATCGTCCTCTCTGCGGGATTTGCCATCTCTGCGGGCACTACGGAACCATCCGTCTGGAACGGGGACGTCACCGATGCCTTGGATGTTATCAACCGTGTTAAGCCGATCAAGTTTTGATTGGCTAAAGTATGCCGCTATCAAAGGAGATGGTTGATCGCCTCACTGCGGAGATTGCCATGAAACACGTACTGAGGTGCCACTTTCTGAAGATGCCTCGTGGGCGATCATCGGGCAAAGAAACGCGCACACTGTAAGTCTGCTTTATTAAGCGTTCAGATTCGCTTGTCGCTCGGGATCGAGGTGACGGGTACATGCTGTATAAGTGTGACAGAGTCAATTTGATGAAGGCGATCGAATTAGGTTAAGGTAGCAAAGCAAGAGGGAAGTTGAGAAAAAGGGCTTAATGACTGACTTGATCATTTGCGCCCAGGGGGTAGAGGCACTGGTTGGATCATCGCTCACGTCGCACTCTTTCTGATGGTAGAAAAGAAAATCCTAAAAAAGGATGAATGAGGGGACGGAGAAGAGTGGCGGGTGGTTAACGTACGTCACGAACGCGACTGGGACCCCAGCCCATGCCGTCGGTCCTGGAGAGGGAGATCAGACGGGACGGGAGGGATAATAAGACATACCATCGCTCCATGCCGAGACCGGTTGCCTCTGAGTTGGCACTGCGTTCCTCCCAGACATATACGTTGCCCGGGATGATAGCGCGACGCTCCTCTGCGTCAAGACGGCGAGTTATGAGTGGGATGACGTTGCGTGCGACTGCGTAGAAGACGTGCAGGGCATCTCTTGTTGAGCGGATGCGGACGTTCTGGAGGGAAGGATGCTGCATTGGTGGGTGAGAGGTTGAAGGGGGGAGGAGTGAGTTGTAGTATTATATATATACTATATGAAGGCATAATAAAGGGCAGGGAAGGCGGGGTGGAGAGAGGAGCTCAAGGACTAAGTTGGAAATTATTTTTAAGTTTGAATTGAGTTAGCACATAAAATAAAATAAAATAAAAAGACAAAAAGAGATTGATCGGGCAATTGACTAGACTCGAAATAATCAGCGTCCGCTCTCCCACCGTGGACGCCTGGATTCCCCTCTTCCCCCTCCCCGGCGATCGGCGTTGGGCCAGTAAAAGCCAAAGGCCAAAAGGTAATGGAAGCACGCCCAGTTCCGGAAACGTCGACTCTCCATCAAACCTTGATGCGGCTGCGAGGCATTCCAATGTCCCCTTCCGTCCATTTACGCTACTTTTATAATACACCCCATTCAAATACACGTCCATGGCCCTGGCACAAACGTTAATTTCTCTATAGCCGATGCCCTGTCGCCACCATGTGCACATCTGTCTCGCTCTAACACCCGCCGACCCTCCAACCGGAAATCTCTCCAGCCTCTTGCCATTTTCGTGGTTTTCCTACCAAGTTGGCCCACTACGTGACGTCTCCGATCTCCCCCTCCTCACCCAGCGCTTTCGACCTCATACCCCCCCTGTGATCGCCCTGTCATCGAACAGCAAGGGTTGACGGTCATTTGCATCGCATCCGCCCTCTCTTTCACTCACGATCGCCCCTCCCTAGCAATCATGCCCTTGCTTTTCGTCACCCTCCTCTGCTGTCAGTGAGAACACCCTCTCCATGCGTAGAAGCAAGGAAATACATGCGGTCCAAACGCCACTAGACGTTTTTCGCGTGCGTGAACTGTTGCTCCAGGTCATTCGAACTCTTTTGACATACAACTTGGGTCACCATCACACAGCGCCACCGTCTTCACCTACATAACTTACTTATTTCCAAGGAGTTTTCCCAACCAACCGCCGCCGAAACAAGAATAAAAATAAAATAAAAATAAAATAAAAATGAAAACCTCCGCGACGCATGTCCAGCTCACATTTAGCCAACCCCGGGGCGAACGAGATCTAATCTTGACATCGCTGTGGGAACGGACATTTTCGTCATTCGGACTATCCCGCTTACGCACTTGGGCACATTTTGGGTGGTGGATACCTGCAACCGGGTGCCTCTACTCCTGCGGTCTTCCGCTTCCTGTGGCGAACATAATTGACTCCGTGCCACCATTCTTCCGGCTGGCATACGTTTCCTTGTCGAGCCAAGTGGCCCCTGACTCATTGATGTATTCAGTCCAAACCACAACCTTAAGCAAGTTGGGTGGTCAGACCACACCTCGAGGCTCCCCCCCTCATCCTACCACTGGCACAATATCTTCGCATCACAAACTCGTACCGCGAAGGTTTCACGCTCTCGCAGAGCCAATTCAATGTCCGAGACTCCGTGGCGTACCAACTTGCAATGACCAAATGACGGGCGTTGTCCCGACATTTCTGGACGACGTTCGTTCTCCACCCTCCGTCGCCTTTTGCCGTAACGAACTGCCAGCTCATAACACATCAGCTCGAGCACTCACTTAAACCACATCCGTCCACGACAACCTGGCAGTATGGATCTGCCACGTCCGGACTCGTCGGCTTCCCACCACTTCACCCTGACCTGGGCGCAATCACTCTGCAGAAAAAGGGTCAATGTTATCCCCCCTGTCATCGGCATCTGTCATCCGAGCACGTCACATGCAACCGTACAACTTCATCATCATCGTCCACAAGTCGCATTACCACGTCTTGCAAGCTGCTGTCAGTGGGTCAGCTTGGAAATTCAGGGCACGTCAACGGGGATTACTCCTTCGTCCTGTAGAGCTTTTAAATGACCGTGGCAAAAAAAGACCAAGTAAAGGCTCCAACCTCACTGGTGCAGTTCGTTTTCGTCACAACGGAAGTAATGGGCAGCCGAAACATTGATTCGCGTTTACACACCGGACACCTTTTGGGGTTGTGTGTTCGTTCTTGGAGGGGGCCAAGGGAACTTGTCGGATCTCTCCGCTCGAACACAGGCCGCTACATCGCCTTGCTAGAACCTATACAGTATATCTCGCTGGCACAGGCTTTTTGACGCGACGCCGCGCAATCGCGTCTAGAAGCAAGCCAGACCGGATCCATTTGTGTGCATCATGTGACAGCGTCTTTCGGACTTGGAGAACGTTTATGCCTCAAGCTCGAGAGAGCATCACCCCTTCCTTGACGTTTCCCGTGCACACTCTGATCCATCTTGCGGACCTTGCTTGATTTCGCTACCGGTCAATGTAATTCCCGATAACGGTCTCGTGCGCGCATCGTTGACGTCTGAGCAGACAAGTGCAGACACTCAACAACTGTATAGAAACGCTCTCTACGTGTTTTTCATCACCCACAGTCAGTCCACTCTAAATTCACCCGCCTGGACCTGACAACGTGAAAGATGCAAGCAATTTCTATGCTTTCGCAATATTGTCTTATTGTAATGTAATGAAGGGGGGTGTATGTACAGTAAATGGTGTAATGGATCCTATGAGATGTTCAGTGGATGTGAGTAACCCGATTAGAAGTACTAATGGCGGCGCTGGATCGGAAGTATTGCACCAGACACTCGGTACACGGATTTTGAGGGGACTGGTCGTGTCGCCTTACACGACTAAATGGTCTTAAAGAAGAGAAATAAAAAAAAAGGGATCAATATCGTCACCTCGGAGTGCGGACGGATCTCACCTCGCAATGGAAGTACAATGGACACCAAGTCTGGAATTTCGGCATAGTGCATTTGGTCACGGAACAGGTACCGCACCCGTAATGATTTAGGAGTTTCTGGGGCTGGGTCAATGAAGCCCTGTATGCCCGACTGCAAATAAACAATGAGCGCCAAATAAATATTCCACTATATTCCAAAGATCACCTTGGGGACCTTGTTTGATACATACAACTGACTGTTGTGAACCAGGGCCTGAAGAGCTATCGTCACGTCGACATCAAGGCCCGCCGTTTCAATGCCCAGGGTCGTCGGTCCATAAGTGGCCTCCAGGATGACCAGGCCTGATGGGGGGACTAGGTGAGAAAACAGGCCAACAGTTGCGTTCTGCCATGAAAGTCACCTCCTATAGCTCTCTCAGTATCCGTATGTCTTCTCGCGGGTTCTCGCAAAAGGAGAATGGTGTTCTCTATCTCCCTCATTACCGCTGACCTCTCCTCTTTCAGCGTTCTTCTGGCAGCATCAAAGTACCTGAATCCCCCTTATTGAGTAAGACCCCCAAATCCAGGGAAGCAGCGACTTACTTGGCACGCTGAGCGCGGCGGCGAGGTTTGAGTATTAAGTGATATCCAATAGCTAATGTGGCGGAGGGTATAACAATAGAATATAAAGCCAAGGTCGTGTTATTCTCTGGTGAGAGCACGATCGGTAGCGCCCATTTTTGTCGCAAATATGATAACCTGACGGCAGGTTGAGTTAGAAGGGATGGTGATAGAACATCAAGTGACTCACTCAAATCTCATGAACACTCCCCAGTTACCTACCCCGGCGGTAGTAGAAAAGGTACTCCTCTTTCCATCCCATTTCGCCGTGATGGAATATGCCAGGCCTAGTAAACCAATTTCCACACCTGCCTTCAGGCGGAGGGAAAGCTCGTGAAGAAAGACGGAATAATTCACAGTGAAGCACGAGTCTAAGCCGTGAAGAACCAAACCATACGACCACGATCCAACACCTGCGCCGAAGCCAGTGATCGAACCAGGACCGTTGCTAAGAAAGGGTTCGGCGGGGTCTGGAGCTGATGTATATTCTTCTTGTAACGTGAGGTCGAACGGCTTTGAGGAGTGCACATGCAGTTCGAGACGACCGGTGGGCGATGTTGGCGAAAACGACCAACTCGCGGAGCCTTGGGCTGGAGAATGACGGAACAGTCGACGGCCAAAAGAAAAGGTAAAAAACGGGGGTAAAGTGCGCCATAACTCGGGAATGAAACCGGTCCGCACTGCAATAACATTGTCACCGTCATTGTAGGTGGTTGTAGCAGCGATGACATGAGGTTTCAGACATCCCGCCGTAAGCTAGAACGGAGGTTATTCACGGTCCCACGGGTAATGAAGGAAAGGGAGCTGCAAACGCGTGAAACGAACCTCTAGTGCGAATCGCGAGGATAATTGATGATTCAGGGTTGCCGTTAGAGTACGGGTGATACTGCGTGAGCCTGGCTGGGCATGGGCAGAGAGTGCGAGAGTTGTTTTTGGGCCTAGACATGTCTAGAGGATGAAAAGGATGCAATGTCATCAGATCAATCAGATTGGGTAACGACAGACGAGATCTGACCGTGATGTTCTGGCGGACGCCGAAACCGGAAACACCAATGCCGCGAATGCGGTTGAGAATATTACGGGAAATGGTAGTGGAACCATCGCCGCCTGCAAATAGGGAGGAAGCATTTATGGAACAAGTAACTGAGCCTCTTGGTTGGAGAAGGCGTTCTATGGTCTCATGGCGGCGATCAAATTCCCATTCGTTGAGGGCGGCCTTGATCTGATTTTCCCTTCGCTGAGCACTGTGTATTGGGGTAGGAGTATCAAAAGCGTACTTCTTCGCTATCATATGATCGTAGCTCCGTGGGCCATTTCCATTTCAGACCTTGTGGCCCTGGGGTATTGTGGGCAATGATTTGTAAGACGGCGGAAAATTGCGGGAAGGACTTACCTAGACGGTCGTAAACCTGACTGATGGAACAAGCGGGAAGCAAGGTGAGCAGGGAGTAGAGGAAAAGAGGGAACGGTAGCGCACCGCAAGAACGGATCTGACAAGACTGTGGACAGTGATGTGATGTGTCATGATGAAACGACGAACACGAGGAACGAAGCGGAGAGCTCACCTTCATAAGCCTTTTGGATGTCGAGAAATTTCGATGCTGCGGTGTCCTTTGTGCGTTGATCGTGTTGCTTGTCCGGGTGAAATACGACGGACAATGCCCTGTAGCGTTCTCTTATTTCTGCCTGAGAAGCGACAGGAGGCAGATTAAGGACGGCACTAGTACATGCGTTAATAAAAGGTTAGTACTCAAGGAAAAGACTGACTAGAGGTAGCCGTCAGAATCCATTGCCAGTCAACTTCAAGTCTTTGGCGAGGCGCGCATCAATGAATTGACTTGGTCATGTGACCTATGTTGCATCAAATTCCCACGGGGTGTGCCACGTCGCAAAGTCATCCACCCTTGACCTCCACTA
Organism: Leccinum subgranulosum; assembly: GCA_038091575.1. NCBI lineage: Eukaryota > Fungi > Basidiomycota > Agaricomycetes > Boletales > Boletaceae > Leccinum > Leccinum subgranulosum. Next base: position 24,241 of record JBBPOS010000232.1, read on the forward strand.
CCCATGACATCCCGCATAAACATTGGGCGTCCCGTCGCCGCCAGCTACAACGCTGACCCGCACGGTTTTTCTAATCCACAGCCTTCTACAGGTTACAGAGCTGCCAACCCCGACGACCCGCTCGAGAAACTCAGGCATTTTGCAAAACAGGCCGAGGATGCGTTCGAGATCTATTCTCAGCCTCTCAGGCCACATCTCCCCGCCATCGGTCGCTTCCTCATCGTCGTCACGTTCTACGAAGACGCGCTCCGAATCATCACACAGTGGTCCGATCAGCTCTGGTACCTGCAAACGTGCGCACTCCGGCTCTTATTCTCTTCCCGTCCTCACCCCTCCTCGATAGCCACAGACACTTTTACTGGGGCCTGTCACACATTTTCCTCATCGTGAACGTCATTGTACGTGCATTCCGCACCTTGTTTGCTCCCACTCCACGAATCACTGGCAACGAGTATAGGTCATGCTCGCAGGGTCTTCATCCATCATATCGAAACGTTTCACGGAATACGCCGTCATTGGTCTCTTTCTTGTCGTCATCTTGCAAGGTTTCGGCTATGGCCTTATTTTTGACATGAATTTCTTCCTCCGAAACCTGAGCGTCATTGGTGGTCTTGTCATGGTGTTCAGTGAAACACTCATCTCAAAGAAGAAAAACTTTGCCGGTCTACCATCAATAAGCGAGACAGATCGCAAGAAATAGTTTGTATTTTCTTCAACTCTCCCAGCTCTCTTTCAAGCTCTTTTCTCCTCTAGCTTCCTACTTGCTGGACGCGTTCTGCTCATCTTCTTGTTCCTGGGCTTCGTTCTTCAAGGAAAATGGAGTGTGGCTCGTGTATTCGTCACTCTCTTTGGCCTCGCCGCATGCACCATGGTTGCCGTCGGCTTTAAAGCCAAGTGGTCTGCTACCTTTTTGGTCATCGTGCTGAGTATCTTCAACGTGTTTGCCAACAATTGGTGGAGCGTACATAACGCACACCCTCAGCGCGACTTCCTCAAGTGAGTGCCTTCCTACACGTCTATACCGCGTCACTGACGTACATTCCTCAGATATGATTTCTTCCAGACGCTGTGTAGGTCCCCTGGATGATGCCGAGTGCATCCTTCGCTCACATGTTTTGTACAGCAATCGTGGGCGGACTCATTCTTCTCGTCAACATTGGTCCAGGTAATGCTCTCATGTATATCATTTACCATAACTGACATTGTCCCTAGGCGGCCTCTCCGTCGACGAGAAGAAGAAGACCTACTGAGGTCTTTGTCGAATGATTATACGAGTGGGATGCTACAGGGCGGAGATAGATCGTGGTCTATTGTTTCGACCCTGGGTGCATCCTCTGAATATCTCAACACAATCTTACGTTTCGATGCAGTTACGAACTTTTGCGTGACGAGTAGAGTTGTTGTATACAGCACAGGGGCTATTTGTCACGTGATATTTTTTGAGAGAGATGTCTTGAGCGAACATAAAATATTTGTCAAGAAATGAGCGATGTCAAGGTCTACACCGTCAATGGCGCCGTCGCCGGATCGTCGTCATCGATACCCGACTGGCTCACGAAAAAGAGGACAACGAAGGGCAAGGGAAAACGGGCTCTTCGAGAACACGTCGAGGGCCAGGTAGAACTCATCCAGGGGTTCGACTTTCCAGAGGCAAGCAACAAAATCAAGACTACGCGCGACGGACACCATGCGATCGCCACCGGGACGTACAAACCGCAGATGAGGGTCTGGGATTTGGATGAGCTCACCCTCAAATTCGAGAGGCATGGCGACGCTGAGAACGTCGACTTTGTCGTGAGTGAGCCTTTTTTTTCGCTCCCTTCCCTTGTTACAGAACGCGTGACGAGACGGAATGCTCAATCTGTAGTGACAGATACTGTCGGACGACTGGACCAAGTCGATACACCTCCAAAACGACCGTACGATCGTACTGCACACGCAGAGCGGTTTCCACTACCGGACACGCATCCCGCGTTTCGGTCGCTCGATAGCATATCACTACCCGTCCTGCGATGCGCTCGTATCGGCCTCTGGAAACGAGATATACCGTCTCAATCTCGAACAGGGTCGGTTCATGAACCCGCTCGTGCTCAGCGCCCAAGAGGACGAGCCGATACTAGGGGTAAACTGCATAGACGTCAACCCGGCGCATCAGCTATTGGCGTTTGGGATCGATGGGCGAGCGAGCGTGCAGTTCTGGGACCCGCGTTCGCGTTCGGCCGTTGGCGTTCTCGACCTGCCCAAGGGTCGCATCACTCGCAGTACCGGACGGGCCAAGGCAACGCTTCCGGGGGTCGATGATGAAGCGTCGTCGGACGTTTTGGCTGTTACGGCGATCGCTGCTAGGTCTGATGGGCTCTCGTATGCCATTGGGACGTCGACGGGGCACACGCTGCTCTATGATATACGTTCGCCGCGGCCGTTTGCGCTCAAAGACCAAGGATACGGTTTGCCGCTGAAAAACGTTGCTTGGCTCGAAGGCGGCAGCCGCATGGCAGGCGACGGGATGGTCCTCAGCGCAGATAAAAAAGTCATCAAAATTTGGGACCGGAATACGGTATGTGGGGTGTTCTTCTTGTCGTGTTGCATACTCAGTCCCTCTGTAGCCCTCGTCAAATTTTGTATCCATCACTCCGGCCACCGACCTCAATGATATTCATCACATACCAGGGAGCGGTTTACTCCTCACTACCAACGAAGGCATCAAAATGGCATCGTATTATATTCCCCAGCTTGGCCCGGCGCCCCGTTGGGCAAGCTTCCTCGAAAATATCACGGAGGAAATGGAAGATCATATTGTGCGAAACGCGTACGAAGACTACAAATTCATTGAAAGGAAAGAGTTGCGGATGTATGTTCTCTCATTTTGTCATGCAAGTACGTTGCGTTGATCTTTTGCCCGCGCACTCAGTCTCGGGCTGGATCATCTCATCGGCACGCCTGCACTCAAGCCATACATGCACGGCTACTTTGTGTCTCTCAAACTTTATGACACTGCGCGCGTCATCGCGAATCCCTTTGCATATGCAGAGCATCGCGAGAAACTTGTCAAAGAACGGCTTGAAAAATTGGCGGATACCCGCATACGGATGCGCAAGGACGGTGCTGCGACGTCTGTCAAAGTTAACAAGGCTCTCGCGGAGAAGATTGAACGAAACGCGGAACGGGAGCGAAGAAGAGAAGAGAAGAGAAGGACGAGAAAGGCTAAGAAGGCTGCAGACAATGATGAAGAGGACGTTGCAGATGAGGCCATGTCTATGGACGAAGAGCAACCCACGCTTCTCAGCGATCCTCGGTTCAAAGAACTGTTTGAAAACCCTGCCTTTAAGGTGGACGAGACGAGCAGGGAGTACGCTCTCCTCAATCCTTCGTCCGTTGCACAGAAGAATTCAAATTCATCCCGGGGGAAGACGGCTGTGGAAGATGAAGAGGATGAGAGTGACAAGGTGTCATCGGACGGGCTGGGTAGGAACAGTGACGAGAGCAGTGAGGATGACAGTGACAGTGGCGACAGCTCCGATGCCGGCGGTGGGTGTAAGATGCAACGTTTTCATTTCCGGGGGACTGACGCCATGCACTGCAGCACTTAATAAACACGATCCCCGATCCAAACCTGGGCAGAAAAACACGCGGCTCGAGCAAGTTTACTCACGGACACGCGATGCCAATCGACAGTCGAGCAAAGTTCAATTTGTGCCGGTGGTCGCTCGAACGACTGCGTCAGCCGGGAAGACGAACGACAAGGACGCTTCGTTTGGACAGCGTCTGGTTTCCCGACAACCGTCCAAGTCTTCTGTCGAATCGCCTTCCACCATGCGACTCAGTGCAGATGGCGGGATGGAGATGAGTTTCATTCCCTCTGGTGAAGCTGACGAAGAAGAACAGAGGCCTGCGCGGAAGAAGAAAGATGTCCGGAAGGGTGTGGAAGTATTTGGAGCTGGTATGGAGCGAGGTGTCGAAGAACAAACGGGCGATATGAGTGAGAACGAGCGGAGCGGTCGAAAGCAGCGTAGAAAGGGGATGCGGAGTGGCAGTAAAAATGTTTTCAGACAAATCAGATCGTAGTTGTACTAGTACCAAATTCCCTCTCCTTTCGTGCACTGATGGCAGATTATTGTAAGTCATCGCAACGATCCTCAATCAAAGTCTGAGACGCACACACCGTAGCAGCACAATCGCAGTATGCTGCCGCTGCTCACGTTCCGCTGATAAAGTCGCCTGCGGTGAGAGTGCCCCACCCGGTCGGTTCACGCCCGTTCCACCTGTCTCCTCGGCTCGATCTCACGCCCGCTTCCAGGTCGAACTTCCGCCAGATATTCACCCTCTCCCCGACAGCGTCACGCCCTACGTGAGTAGAACCCATCCATCCGTCCTGGTCCAAGACCGTTGTTGACTCTCCAGGCAGTTCGCCTACCCCTTCGTACTCGAACCACACATCCTCACCCTCGAGTCCTCACGGCGCAACACCCTCGCCACCCACGCCGCACGGCGGGAATCCCTCCTCCGATCGCGCGAGGATGAGAAGGAACGGCGACGACGCGAAGCGCTCCGGCGGGTCGCACCTGGGTTCGACGGCCACGGGACCCCGCTCGAGCCTGAGCGCGCCGCCACAGTGGCAGCCTCCTCTGATGTGAAACCAAAGCCTGAGGGGGCTGGACACGTTATGGAGAATCTCGTGGACGAACTTGAAAGGATGGAGATGGTCGCTGGTTCGGCGGCAAAGACGACGACGATGCAGTGATCGCCGGGGGGCTCACACTGGCAGTGACGGTCACATCGGGCCAGTTACTCAGGCTTTCTCTAGATCGCTTCAGCGAACCCAGCAGCAGAGAGCGACCAATCCCCTCGAGGTAACCGAGGACAGCTCAATGAATACGACTGCGCTGGGTTACTGAAGCGATTCCGGATCGCCGCACTGCACTGAACAATGAATATCGAATGCTCTCAGTCGGGACGATACAGATAGTAGTCAGATGTTTTTTGCCTATCCCGACCGATATTAAGATTGTCAGAGTGCCTCGGAGAAACAGTACTAGTACATTGTGCATACTATCTGACCACTTTACTCGTCCCACCACCTCTCGTTTGAACGATCCGTCAAAATGCATTATACCGAGAATATTGTTATTTCGTACCACAACACCATCTAGGTGCTTATACACTGGCATCAAGTATTTGACGTACACCATCCGTCCTCTCCTGACGACCCGGACCCTTTAGATGCGGGCGACTTTCCTGCTTTCACTTTCCCACCACCTTGAAGATCAGTATCAAAATTATCATGTGAAGCTTGGGGTAGTTTTTGAGCACTGGCAGACGCATAGGTTCCTGACGGTGAGAAACCTGATCCAGTGGACGGAAATGTGGACGAAGATGGCGAAAAAGACCCTTGACTATTCATCGAGAGGAGCCCGCTGCTTGAAGAAAACAAGCCAGAAGAACCCGTCGATGAAAGCGACACCCGGAAATTACGCGTGGGTTCAAAAGGGGGCGCTTTGCTGGATAACGTAGATGAACCGACGGAACTTGTCGAGCGACAGAGCGAAAATGACGACGTGGATTGTGAGAATATTGTGTTGGAGGACTGTGACAACGCTGGCGTCGCCGAGTGGATAAATCCCGAAGATCCCGAATGGGATATTGAGGAGGAAGACAAGTGCCCCGAGGAATGCGGCAGACCAGGTGGGTGCGATAGGCCCGAAACACTGAGGTCGTTACTTGCTCGATAGGTGGATTGTGACCGAGGATGGTGGCGAGGAAAATGTGGAGGTGAAATCGGTGCTGGACAGGTTCTCTGTGTAAGGGGACGTCCAATCGTACCAGGATGTGACAGACGTCGCCGTTGTGTTTCCGTCCTTGGAGAATCTTCGTGCAAGTTATCCCATGCGTCCCCATCCTGGAGCCCACTCTGTTCCGCGACATCGATTTTCTGTTGGATTTCCGAAAGCTGGGCCTCTAGATCCTCGATCACGGTGTTCTGTTTGTCCTTCTTCGCCGTCAATCGCTCTAACCTCTGATTCAGCGTCGCACACTCTCCCTTCATGTTTTCCTTCCTTTTCCTCTCCTCCTCTTCCAGTTTCACTCGTTCCTCCCGGACCGTGTCTGCTTCGATTTTTACAGCGGTTGAAATCTCCTCGGCTTCCGACTGCCTTTCCTTCAGTCCTGGGAGTTCTTGTTCGTCGGCAGCGGTCGACTTCTCGACATGCTCCCGGCTTTCATTTGCCCGCTTCACAGCATCTTCAAGGGCACGGACACGTTGACGCGCTTTGGCTTCTGCAATGCTCGTTTTTTCTGACGCTCGTTTCAGCACATCAATCTCGGCCCGCAAGCTAGTCGTGATTTTGTTCGCGTCGCGTCTCGAGGATTTCAGGGATGCTTGTAGCGTGGTTTGTTCCGAGTGTAGGATGTTTAGCTGATGCAACAACGTTCGTAAACGTTCTTCCGAGGTGCACGTCTGCGAAGTCGATGGGACAGACGGCAGAGATTCATTGGCGTTACTTGTCGAAGCAGACAATATCTCTGGTGTAGCGATGACATGATGATCGTCATTTCGCTCGTTGTCTGGTGTCGTGCTTTCGGCGTCTATATCATATGCTGAGCGCACAACACGCGTAACGAACACGTGTACACTCACCCTCGGTAGTGACCTGTCTTCGCATCGTCCCTCCGCTGACGAGCGCCATGTCTATATCATACTGCCTTCCAGGATGCAATCCATAGATGAAGATGATTGCTTCGTCAGCTTGATCGTTTGTGCGAAGGAAGACACGCTGCCAGCTGGACCCGTTTACGTCGACGGAGAGCCCGTGAGATATCGTATCCGCGATGATGCCGCGTGAGTCCAAAATGACATCATCCATCGTGTCTTTTGAGTTGTCGCGAGTGAGCTCCGACTCTGGCTCATCGCTTGTGGTATGTCGACCGTCGAGAGACAACGACAAGATGAAAGTCGCGGACACGGATGTTATTTCTCGTACCGCAAGGGTGAGGTGAGGTGTCCATGGGCGAATGGTGTGCCACTCTGAGGGGGTGGATGTAGATGGATCCGAAGAGACGGTAGCTGGTACATCACCCATGTCAAGTGACGGTAGATTGGAGTGCCTCAGGCCTCAGGATGGATTACGAATGGAAAGTGGCGTGTGTGTCGAGCTGCAAGAGGATTAAGGACAATCTATCGATTATCTGGCGCGTTTGTTCGCGTTTGTGACTGTGTGGGGTGGCCAGTGGCGTTGTGGCAACTCGTAAGCCAAAGTTGGTTTGATCTCGGGCGTTGTTTGGATCTAAAGCTTTTGGTAAATAAACGTAACCAATAAGGAAATTGTGGAGCAAGCCAGCTCGGACTCTGTACTAAACCGTCGTGATCCTACACTATGTGTACGTTTTCTCGAGACGCTGATTTTCTTATGAGTCTAGTCTCTGAATCCTCTGGTTGACATCGCATCAAATTTGCAGACTGAAACTATTTTGGGAAAACACTGTATGAAACGTGTCATAGGACGGCCGGTCATCCCAAGTAATTGAAGGTCCCTACTTCCACAACGGTGACTGCGGACCGCTCGACACACCTGATCTAGAAACTGCGCTTGACAGACTGCTGCGGGGCTACGCACTTCAATTGCTAGCTGAGGTGACAACACTGACGACGGCGAACACAGATTATGGCCCTTCGCCAAACTGTTTAGTGAACCTCGTAGTGGTCCTGGCCGTCTACTAACACTAGCCGTTTCGCTGAATGGCACCGATAAATGCATGCCAGATAACGTTTTGACAAGTTTCGAATATTTTTACGTGTGGCATTCGTGTCCAGGTGGAGTGCTGTCGATTTTCGTCACAGATAGCTCTTTTTGAATGATTCGCCTCGTTTTTCCTAGATTTGACGTCCACAGTTTCTTCCAGTGTTCGTACGATGATCACGGAGGGCGAACATTAAAGCAGAGTTAGAAGGCCCCATATATACCTCCACCCCACTCTCGCTCTCGCAGCACTTGTCACGTTGGCTCAGTCTCTGGTTGTCGTCAGCCAATGTGGCGAGGACGTCTTCTTCTATTCCCAATCCAGCTTTGGGAGTATCGCGAATGACGTGACCGTTACCGCTGGTACCAGTACCGACTGCGACATAGGCATAAATTCCAATTGAGATGGCACCATCAATGTCCATGAGTCGTCGGTCTCGTTCGCTGGTGCCTAGATCTCTGTTCATGACCGCAACGTTGGAATGGAGATCTCCTCGACCGATAGCTGTGATGCATTCGCTTGCACTGTCTCTTCCGGTTGCGTCAGTAAACTCTCCCTCAAAGCTTTTCTTTCGCACAGACATAAAATCAGCCCGTTCCCGGTTTATGCTACTCTCCCGGCTGTTCTTCTGCCGCTGCCTGCTGGAGGCTGCCAAGGCAGTACCGGCGCGGGTCCTTACAGTTCTTTCTACTACGACACCTGCTACAACGCATACACCTTCCCCGATAACGACGGTGCTTGCGATAAGTCGTATTGTCGCGTTTTGAACTACTCTATTAATGTGTGCTTCACCTTTTCTCCACCCCAGACGGATGGACCCCCGCCGATCTCGTCGTCTACACTTGCCCCAACACCGCAATCACGCTCGCGCTCTGTCCTGGCACTATCTCCCACTACCAACGAGCCTGGAGCTTATTCGCGATTATCGTCGAGGCATCTTGTCTGTATATGCGGTATACAAAAAGTTGCGTGTCTTCGGATCGGACGAGTTTGACATCATTGTACTCGTTGGTTGCTGGGTGCTTCTTGAAGAATTTGAACGGCAATCATGGAGGCGGAAAGAGATAAGAGCAACCAATACAATAACGCGAGAAACGATAGAAAGCATACAGAACATACAAACTCTCCCGCAGAACCAGGGGTAGTCTCCAATCAATCACTGAGCCACCTCGAGAGAATCGCGCTTCTCCTCGACCTTCTTCCCAACAACATCCTCCAAGTTCCTCTTCCCAACATCACGCGAGATCGCCCAAGCACTAAACGCATGTCCCTGCGCAAGCACAGCCTCGATCTCCTCCAGCGTCCGCCCCGCCGTCTCGGGGAAACAAAACAAAAAGTGGATCGCAGCCGCGAAATTGAACGTGGCGAACACAAAGTACGTCTTCCACGCGATGGTCGACAGACCAGGGGGAACCGCCCACGCGAGCGCAAAGTTGAAGAGCCAGTTGGTCGCGGTCGCCAGCGAAACTGCCTTGGCGCGCACCTTCATCGGGAAGATCTCGGCGGAGTACATCCAGGAAACGGGTCCCATTGTGATGGCGAAGGAGCACACGAATAGGTATGAGCACACGATGATGCCCTTGGTCACCGCCTCGTGGTTCGTGATCACCCAAACTCTAGATCCGTTGACGGTGCCCCATTCTCCGTATTTACCCTGCAGACCGCCGACAAGGCAAAGGAAGAAACCCATGAGTGTAGAACCGGCGATCAGGAGAGGCCTGCGACCCCATCGGTCGATGTAGATGATTGCGGGAATAGTAAAGGCTACGTTGAGGACGTATTGAACGGAATCGGCGATGAGGTTACCTCGCCGACCGGTCAGACCGGCTCCTTCGAATACATATATGATGTAATACATCATAACGTTCATCCCGGAGAGCTGAGACCACATCTGGAGCGAACAACCAAGGCCAACACGGCGGAGGATACCAGGTTTGAGCAGGTCCGCAAACAATTTAGCACCCTCAGTTCGCTCGAAAGCGACCTGCTCTTTGATCTCTTCAAACTCTAACATGACTAGCTGGTCATGAGGGTCTCCCTTTCCGTGGAGATCAGCAAGGATCTGAAGCGCCTCGTCCTCACTATGAAGAATGATGAACTCATGGCGTAGTGAGTAACAGAGCGACAGAAGACCCACCGATTGTGATCGACGAGCCAACGAGGGGATTCCGGGAACCACAACATCCCAATGCCAAGGAGCACTGCAGGTATTATTTGGAGACCCCAGGCAATGCGGAAGGATGCGGTTCCGTTGATGTACGAGCAGCCGAATTGGACAAAGTACTGCAGCATGATACCCCAAGTGATCGACCATTGTTGCATGGACACAAGCCGACCACGGATCGAGGGTGCGGTGATCTCGGATTGGTAGATAGGAACTACGCTTGACGAGAGACCGACGGAGATCCCAGCGATAACACGACCCGCTACCAGCATAGCACGGTTCTGAAAACAGTAAATAGGTGGTGAGCAGTCTTGTTTGCTGGGATGTTAGGAAGAGTAAAGACACGCGCGGCAGAAGCGCACTGCAAAATGCCACCGATAATGCAAATAATACTAGCAAGAATGATGGTGTTTTTGCGACCAATGCGATCAGCGAGGGAGGTCACTGCAAGAGCGCCAACCAATGAGCCCGCAGGCATGGATGCAACGATAGCACCTTGTGCGTTGGATGTGGGCTGAATTCACGTCGTCAGATACAGCAATAGTGTGCTAACTTTGACTCACGTTCTTGAACACGTCAAAGTAGGCTTGGTTCTACACGGTTTCAGACAACTCGAACAATGATTGATATCAGAGCCAGAGACAGCCACTCACACTCAACACACCGGAGATGGACGCAATGTCCAGACCGAAGAGACCACCACCGATGCATGCAAAAGAACCCACGACATACTGGTTGAAGATCGTCAGGAAGTGGTGAGTAGTATTTCCATGCAGCACCTACAGGGTTTCCAGCGATACGTGCACTATACTACTATCGGTGTTAGCGCGCTCGGAACCGAAGACAAGAATTTGAAACTCACGCTGGGCATAACGACCATGTCCACGGGGATGGAATGAGAGAAAGGCCCGTGAAAACGAGATATCAGGGTAGTGCAACCTTTATAGTACGTCCCAAATCAGGATGATATGTTTGATGGGATCTCCGGCGAATGAGTGGAATCCTCGCAACCACCCGGCAGAGCAGTCACTGACATGCCATACCAAGCTCCATAAACTTCAAAATGTACAAAAATTGTGGGTTATGTGGGGGAAATGACAAGGGGTCATCATCGGACCACGAAGGTGTATGTGGTCAAAGAGCCTCTGAATCTATCAGAGAAATGGGGAGGGATAGGTCATGGGAATGGATGTCGTCAGAGATATTGGTCGCTCTCTCATTGGTAATGAAAATGGAGCCTCGAGGCTTTCCTACTAAGGTTAATTCGTAGTATGGAAGGCTGAGGTAATGACAACGTCCGCGATGTACTCAACGGTGCTGCGACCCCATCACATGTAGATGATTGTGGGAATAGTAAAGACTACATTGAGGATATTGGATGGAATCAGTGAAGAGGTTACAACTGGTCAGAGTCAGAGTTGGAGTCAGACTAGGCAAGAGCACAGGTATGCCACGCGGGTCCGGGTCCGGGTACTGCAACGGGTACGATACCCGCCCCTTGTCATACCCGTACGGGCCGTACCCGTTGGGGTGACCCGTGTGCAGGAGCAACTGCACAACGCACACGACCCATTCACGTCGTCGTGTTGTGGTCTCCGTCTTCCCGTCCCGTCGTCGTCTCCATCTCCATCTCCGTCCCCGTTCACGTCGATGCCACATCGTCATGTCGTCGTCGTCGTCATCATCATCATCATCATTGTCGCCGTTGCCGTTGCAATGGTGCCGTGTCGTCGTCGTCGTCGCGATGTGGTTGCCATCGTCAAGGGAGGAAAGGGAGACGACGACGACGATGCAATCGTCCGTAGAGGGAGGAGTGGGAGTGGGAGTGGGAGTGGGAGAGAGATGACGACGACGAGTCGTGTCGTAGCGTCGTCCGTAGAGGGAGGAGTGGGAGAGGGAGAGGGAGACGACGACGACGGATCGTGTCCTGGTGTCGAGGAGTGGGAGAGAGGGAGAGGGAGAATATGACGACAACAATGGCGACGATGCAATCGTCATGATTGCATCGTCGTTGTCGTCGTGTCGTTGCGTGACTTGCGTGGTCCATCGAGGGAGTGGGAGTGGGGCTCGGAGAGGGAGAGGTCGACATGTCGCGTCGTTCGTCGTCGTGATGTGGTCGTTGTCGTTGAGGACAGGGAGGGTGGGGCGAGTGGGAGGGGGTAGAGCGAGGGCGACAACGGCGACGACGATGACGCGTTGTTGCCGCCGTTTTCCGCATCATTGTCCTTGAGGGCGGTTGCGTGATCGTGGTGGCTGCGTCGTTGTGGTCGCATTGGCGCGCAAAAAAAAAAAAGAAGAAAACATCAGAGAAAAAGAAGAAAAAAACACTCACCGGATGACCGGACGGTCGATACCCGCGGGTAAACCCTGCGCGGGTTTGTCTACGGGTCTTTGATGGCGTACCCGCATGAAAACCCGTACCCACTCTTGGCAAGGGGGGTACGAGTTAGTCGCGGGGAGGGTGCGGGTAGCGTGGGAAGTACCCGCGGGTTACCCTGAGCTGCCTCTTGCCTACCCGGGTCAGACAGGCTCCTTTGGATTTTATTATCTACATCTAATAATCTAAATTGACCTAATTCTAAATCAAATTCAGGGATCATATATGAATCAAATTCACCTTGAACCTTCCTAAATTGATTTAGTGTTATTACTTAAAATTTTGTTAAGTAAGTTATGGAAATATTTTATGAAATATAAAATACTTTTTGTAATTTACAAACCTTTAAAATACCTATTTACTAATTTTTTGTATTTTATTAAATTAGCTAGTGCTATATGCTAGTATTATTATAAATTTATTTTTATATTTGCCTAAATAAATTAAATAACTGTGCGAATTCTGGGTTTGAACCAAAACTTACAGTTTATGAGACTGTTGTGCAGACCTTTACATGTTATTAAAATAATTGGAAATAAATTACTTTTTATATTAAAATAAGATGTAATTTTGAATGTTTTGACAAGTTGTGACAACTGAGATACGTCACAGTCACGGTGGAGCAAACAATTTGAACCCAACTTGAAGGAGCAAGGGGTCATACTGGATTTATCTGTTCCACAAAGTCTGGCAGCAGCTGGACACAAAGTGACCTGCAATCCTATCATATCAACCTCTATGAGATGGATCCTCTTGCATTTTTTGGCTTACAGGTAGGTGATAATGAATTTGTGACAGTAGCCTTCAAGTAGGTTCCTAACCTGCAACTTTTTACACTGGCACCACAAGAATTACCACAGCCTCCAGTTCATGAAGAACTGTTAAACATTGCTGATGCTGGCCTCATGCAACAAGATCACCATGCAGAGTTAATCACTTTGCTTGACTTTGCCATGAAACCTGACAAGGGCAAATCTGCTGTGGATGACTTTGCTGTCAACCTTTTCAAAGTTCTGGGCTATGTTCATCGAGAACGAGTAGCATGCACGCAGGTGGATATTTCCTGGCAGATTTGTGGTCAATGCAGACATGCAAAAACCAATGTCTGCATCATTCAAAATGATATGTTTCTCCTTGTTCAGGAAAACAAGAAGTTGCAGGACAATGAGCCTGCTGATGTGAAAGCTCAGCTTGTGGCAGAGGCAATTGCAGCCTTTAATGCAAATAATCGGCAAAGGGTAGCAAATGCACTCCCTCCCTTGGTGCAAAAGGTTGCCAAGCCATTTTGCAAATGTTCTGTTTTGATTCTTTTCTCATGGCTTGTTCTTTCCTTAGGTGATGCCTGGGATTATCATGGTTGGCACAGCACCCATGTTCTTCAAAATTCCTGTCACTGAAGTTCTATCAACTCACATCTCTCAAGGGACCTATCCTTCAGAGGAAACCCATGTGACCTTTTGTCATCTGCCCATTGATCCCAATCGTTGGAATGTTGAAGGGATGAGGCCTCTAGATAACAGGCTTGAGGTTTTGAGGTGCTATGAGGCATTTAAAACAATTGTAGAAATATGACCTAAACATTCCCCACTTCAATTCACAATGTATATGATTAGCACTGAGCAGTATGTTCACATTGTTTTGTGATGAAAATTCCTCTGTGGAGGTCAATATAGGTGGGAAGGAGTACACTACTAATCATATGCCCCCCCTCCCCTGATAGACTGGCCAAGCACATTGCTGCCTGAAGCAGCCCCCTTACATCAGTGCTGTCTAATGAGGTGTTCCTCCCATGTTCAGAGTGCCTGCACCAAAGATCACCACTTGATACCCTCCCTTAGTCGGGATGCCAAAGTTGGGGGGCAAGCTCAACTCATTCAGGGTGCCAGAGATATAGGTAGCATGGCATTGATGGACTCAATATTGGCAAGGTAGAGTTTCCGACCTGAGGGATGGCCTATGAAAGCCTGCGTGTCCTTCAGACAGCCCTCCTGATCAATAGGCACTCCCTATGACAGCAGGTTGGGTGACCGGTGTATCTCCGCTATGATTGATGAGACTGGACGTATGAGGCTTCAGAGGTGGATAGGGATTGATTTGCGGATGAGCATAAAGCCCTCTGTGCAAGCTCCTTGCCCTGTTGGAGGGACAAGACAGACAGTCTTTGTGATGACAAACCAGTAAATTCAGCATGATCACAAGTTGAAGGAGTACTTGGCATCACTGTGAGGGAGAGGGAAGAGATCAAAGGGACTCGGAGTGCATGTTGATCCACATCTACTTCTGCTTAGTATCTCGTCCGCATCACAAGCAGCCACCACATCTCTATGAGGAAACAGTCCTCGACGTTTTGAGTACAGTCGACTCTGATATAATCAATACAGGGTATAGCCCATACTTTGTGATAACACATGCCTTTTTCAATATCCCAAGTTGGTTTGCGGTAATTTCGAACCCATAACCCATAACCCTGCCATACCACATAATCCATACATTTTTGGACATCATAACCCATACGTCTCTGTGGCACAATGCCATATTAGGAAATTTTATTATATAATTTTGTTGTTTTCCATTCCGAAGATGGCAAGACTGACTTGAAACCGTCGCCTTCTCAACTTCTCACCAACTTTTGAGTTGTTCTCACCTTCATGAAACACGTTGATGTGCTAAAAAAAGGCTTATCTAAGCTTCGGGATCAGATTCGGGATCGTAAAGCAAAGCTTGACTCTGAGCTGAAAGCTGGGCGGCCCATTTCGGAAGCTGATCAGGATTGGCTCGATCATGGTGACGGAAATCTGGTAGACAAAGAAAGGGTCGTGGACACCTTGGAAAATGCACCAGACTACGAACAAGGCCTTGAAGGATTAAGTTCTCAGGACAAATTGGTTGTCGAGAAGCTGCAGAAGCTTGCAGGAAAGGGCGGGAATGTCCCGTTAAAAAAGCGAAAACGTACATTCTTCATAATGATTCCTGCATGTTGGCCCGTCGACTGAGTGTTCTTTATAGGTCTTGTGACGAATCATGATGGAGATGGAGATGCTCCGCCTGTAGCTGCTGCCAGTAAACCAAAGGTGCAGCCTACAAAAAAAGAGAATGCTACTCTTGAACAACGAATTGCAATTCTTGACTGGCATCGGGAAAACAATGCGATACAAAAAGAAACTGCAGCCCATTTTGACAAGGCATATCCAAGTCTCCGACTCATGCAGCCACTAATTTCCTCGTGGGTTGCAAATGAGCAGAAGTGGCGGGATGCATTTGAGGCCAGCAGAGACTCGGAGCGCTCGGCAAAAAGCATTCGTCAGACGGAGCACCCTCAGGTTACCGAGATGCTCGAGGTCTGGGTTTCGAAGGCAATGGCAGAGGGATTGATTCTTACAGGCGAGGTCATCCGCCAGAAATGGAAACAGTTTGCGGACATCATTGGCATGCCAGATGATGAACGTCTCAAACTAAGTGAAGGATGGCTGACGTCGTTCAAAGCTCGGAATGGCTTGAAGAATGTGAAGCGGCATGGTGAAGCTGCCTCTGTGCCTATAGACACTGTGGAGAAGGAGCAGTTATGGATTCAGGAGCTTATCCGAAAGGAGGGTTACAAACCGCGGGACATTTTCAACGCAAATGAGACATCTCTCTTCTATGCGTGAGTTTTTTTTGACATTAAATATTGTTTGAGTTTGATGAAATTTATTTAATTTTGCAGCATGCCGCCCGATCGTGGACTCTCTGACAGGCAAAACTCGGGCGTCAAAGGAAAGAAGAATCGACTCACGTATCTCTTCACAACGAATGCAGATGGCTCGAGAAAGCTCCCGCCACTCATAATTGGCAAATACAACAAGCCCCGACCTTTCAAGAACAGGACTGGTGCTGAACTCAGCTTCAACTACCGCAACAATGCTAACGTGGATGACTGGCATGATCTATCAGGATTGGTTGCTAGACTGGGATCGGAAGCTCAAGGATGAGGGACGGAAGATTCTACTGTTGCAGGATAACTTTTCGGGCCACGTTGTTCCCGAGACGCTCACAAACATCTGTGTTATCAACTTCGAACCAAACCTAACCTCCCACGTCCAGCCAAACGACCAGGGCATAATCCGCTGCTTCAAGGCAAAATACCGAGCCTGTTTCATTCAACGATCCATCCACCTCTACGAAAGCGACATCACGCCATCTCGAATCTATGATATAGATCAGCTCGAAGCAATGCAGCTTGCTAAGAAAGCATGGGAGGATGTCGATACGACGACAATCTGAAACTGTTGGTGCAAAGCCAAAATCCTTCCCAGCTTCGACTCATCATCCGGGTCCTCCATCTCTCCATCACTGCCTATCTCGACCTTACTCCATGCTGACAGACTATTGGATCCCATTCAAGAAGCTGAAAATGAAGTGATCAATGCTTTGAATGACCTGGAGGCAACCGGTGCACTCCAACGCTCAAACAGAATGGCCATCGAGGATCTTCTTAACCCGCTTGAAGAGACCCACCACATATTCCAGGCAACCGATCAAGATATCTGTGATGCGGTGATGGATGCGAGAGCAGCGCGGGAAAAGGTGCCAGTGGGCGATGCCGGTAGCAACGAGTCAGATGACGTGTTGGATGATGAACCCATAAAGCCGACACGTACCCGGAAGGAGGCGCTACAGGCTGCACTGGTGGTGGGAGAGTATATAAGTGAGCTTGATGGTCCGTATGCACGAAAGCTGGAGTCCGTGTTGGGTGCACTTGCACAGCAGACGAGATTCTTGGACTCGGATATGAAAAACTTGAAGGACGCAAAACTGACAAGCTATTTTGAACGTAACTAGACTATTCTATAGTGTTAGAGTAGATGCCAGACGGTGGCCCAACTTCTAATGCCATTTTTATCAGTCCATGCTCACCTGCCCTCGAAACCCATACACTGTCATAACCCATGCTCCAAGGCCTGTCCCGAACGGTATGGGTTATATCAGAGTCGACTGTATATGCTAGATGCGGAATCAAGGATTTATTGAGCTAATTACTGGCAGTGGAGGGATTGTGTAATAAAGAAGCTAACAGGTTAGTCGTGCTCGGCTATTATGACAAGCTTATTAGATAATGATTATGTGAGGGTGAGGTGTTGGCCGTCACAAAATGTCACATGAAGTAATGCGTTGTCATACTGTACAATTTGTATCTCCGCTTACGACAGGGCTACAGACGGAGTCGAACGAATCAACATCCGTCGAGGCTAGAGCCATACTCCGCTGCGGCAGCATTGTCACATCATTTTTTCCATCTATTGACCGGATTGATGCCATTCAACTTCGCGTGGCTTTCAGAACGCGTCTTAGATGAGGCAGGGTTGTATTGTATGAATTCACACTATGTACATACAAAATTCACCTTTTTTTTCCCAGCGTATACAGCGCCACGGGACTTTTTACCCTTCAAATCAGGAACGAAGGTCGGAGTCCAGACATGCCAAATCGAGAGTCAGACAACCCACGGCCAACTTGAACGTTCCGTGCGGGCGCGAGTTTCAGAGAATATCAAAGGAACACTCCACAACCTGCCCTTTCAGTCGAGTTCCGTCGGAGTAGAACGCAACTCACTTCAAGTCATTCAGAATCCTCTCAGTGATCACAATGAGCTCACAGAGGGATGGAGAAGGCTATGTTCCACTGGAAGATAACTGTACGATCCTGAACGAATAACGACTCAGCGGCCACGAAAAGTGGGAAAACGCCGAGGGAAAAGCCGACGCGGATGCTCGTACTTAACTAGAAAAGAGAAAGATGGCGGCGAAACGAGATGGCGGCGGAACAAGATAGCGACAGACAAAGATAGCGGCCTAATGACAAAAAGGAAAAAGAAAGACTAAAAGTCTACGTCTAATATCTAACAATAACGACATCGTATCTCGACTCGCGCAGCAAGATAAGGTTCCCTGGTACAGAAAACCCAACCTTCGACTCTTATATCTCTTGATGTTTCCGACCTGCATTGGAGTCGAGATGACATCTGGGCACGTAATTTCATTACCATGTTCGGTCGTAAATTGCTTGAATACGGAGACAGTTACGACGCGTCCATGGTAAATGGCCTCCAGGCTGTACCCTCCTGGCTCGAATGTGAAGTAGTCTTATCAGATATGGATACCAAAGTGGTCTGATATACTTTATTGAATAACAGACTATAATCATCCTCGTTCTGCCACTCTCGGTCTCATGGCTTCTATGTATGCTTTGGGTTCCGTTGCTGCTCTTCCGTTCGCGCCCTTCCTTGTCGATAAGATCGGCAGACGGTATCCAATATTTCTTGGAAGTATAGTATCTGTGATCGGGGGTATTCTTCAAGGGTCTGCTCTGAATTGTGAGTTAGTGATATCTTCCAAACCCCTTGAATGCCTTTCATGACGAGGGTCGGATAGTTACAATGTTTGTCATTGCTCGTTTCATCCTTGGATTTTCCATTGTATTTTGTGTTGTGGCTGCATCCGCATTGATTGGAGGTGTGTGGATGTGATTTTATTTCGCTGATCCGTTCGTAAAACTGTACAGAACTCTCTCATCCCAAGGAACGAGTTGTCCTGGGTGGTCTTTTCAATGCTACTTATTATTTCGGTAAATCATCATCGTCACCAACTGCGAGGTTCACTCTAAGCTAATCACCCAAGGTTCCATTCTTGCTGCTGCCGCAATCCTTGGGACCTTTGCCATGACCAGTAACTTGGGGTGGAGGATCCCGTCTTTTCTGCAAATAGTACCTGGACTCCTTCAAGTCTGCTTCATCTGGTTTGTCCCAGAGTCCCCTCGTTGGC
>JBBPOS010000233.1:0-43102 GCA_038091575.1 Leccinum subgranulosum
AAGCATTTATCGACGGAATGCTTCGCCTCAGCACTTCCTCTTTTGTCCCGGGCTGGTCACCAGACTAGGACGGGGGGAGTCAAACTGGATTGCTGGCACCAATCAACGCGTCCCGTTCCCGTTTTGGAATTCGGATCACACGATTGTCCCTCCACGTGTCGCCAAGCACCGTACCACATGCAATCCGTTGAATCTACTATTGGTTGCGCAATCTCACCGCAGGTAACCAGCAACTCTGACCTCGTAACGCAGTCAAAAATTGACATGATTGTTTCAGCCAGAAGACCGCCACGGCCGTGTGGCCACGTTCGAGCCCGGGTCTACGGGAACTAACTTTAGGTTTCGTATGTTTGCGTCCGATGAATGCCGAATGTTCCCGCCTGAACTTGTCATTTGTCACATCGATTAGTATCATACACGAATGCTCCGCGCAGAGACAAAAATTTCCTATATGGGTCGTTCGCATAAGGACTTGAAGACGAGTTGATCGGAAATGGCAGATGAGTTCAAGGTCAAACGTTCGAACCCCGCAACGATCTGCTGATCAGGGAAACTCCAACTCGCGAGGCACAGGCTCAGTCGAGACTTTCGTGCACGCCAGCCCCGAATCTTCTCATCAAATCAGAAATAGAAAAATCGATTGGTGACCATCTTTTTGTCCACTTTCATTGAAGATCCTAGAGTAAAATACCTGATACGACGATTGATATACAGTACGTTTTGGCTCCGCGCTATACGGCAAAGATAATAGGAGAAATATGGAGACACGAAAAACGAAGATAGGTGTGTGTATGATAAAATGCATCTAGTCATGCAGAACAATCTCAGAACGAACTCTAGTGTTTTGGCTTGCCAAGGAATGCGAGATAGATAGGTGTATGGATACAGTGCGAACAAAGGTAGCAGGTGATGGGGTTGAGCGTGCTTCTAATCACAGACAATCGGGCAGTCGCTCTAAATCATGACTGCGTTCAAAACTGAGCAGAGCGTGAACGTCTTGGCACTTACCGGTCGTGTGAACGTAAGCAGATGGCAGGTGATATACCCCTTGGCAAACCCAGCTCCCGCATATGCGAAAAGGTATTGCCATTTGCGCTTGAATGCTTCGTACTCGTGAACATCTTTGAGTGCTGGATAATCATTAACGAGCATATCTTGCCGAACATTCGCCTCAAGGCGGCGACCCCATTCACGTAACGTCCGCGGATAGTCTAGTATGCACGAAACAAGGTTAAGCCGGATCCATGTAATACTCGACGAGATTATGCTTACGCGCAGCATGGTTCTCAACGCCCTCGAGAGTGAACCTGCATTGTGACCCGGTGTTTGCGGCTTCAATCAAAGCAGTCGCGCTGGGCAAGCATGAATTGGGCCACATGTAACGGCGCATAAAGTCCTCGGGTCTGGGAAATTGCGTTATCACACCAGAAACGGTCTCCAAAGACGTGAGACTCACTGATAAGTCGAGTATCTTGATTCTGGGAACGTTGAAGCACTGATTACTACAGTAGCATTTCGCGACTTCAAAGCAAAGTCCACGAGCTGGAAGTACTTGTGGTAGTACTTGGAACCAACATGCTAAAATGCAACGTCATGAGCGGGCGTGCAAACTATCGAGTGGTGATGGTCCTGACCTCCAACATTTCGATGCTAATGAAAGCGTCAAACGCCTTCTCGAACTCGGCGGGGATCTCGCGGTAATCCATCAGATGGACCCGAATGCGGTCCTGGAGACCAAGAGCCTTGATCCGTTCTTCTGCAAGCGCTTTTTGTTCCTGGGACAATGTGAGGGTGTCGACTTCGCAGCCGAATGTCCGGGCAGCCTGAATTTTTACAAATGATATCAGCACTGCCCTCAATAACACAGTGATTCGTTTACCTCAATGGCCATTCCACCCCACCCCGAACCAAATTCCAAAATGCGGTCACCAGGTTTCACCCTGGCTTTGGTAAGCACATAGCGAATTTTTCGTAGTTGCGCAGCCTCCAAGTCGCCCGGGAATGGACCGTCAGTCAAATCGCCGCGGACACCACCTTCCGCATCGCTCCACAGCGCGCATGAGTACATCATCTCGTTACTGAGGAATGCCTGGATTGCACAATTTCAATCACATATTCGTCAATTATCGCCTCGAAACATACCTTGAAGAGTTCATTAGATTGATCATAACTAGCGATTGCGTTCAAGCGCGCACGAGAGCGTGTCTGTCCGAGGAAGGCATTCGAGAGTCCAGAAATTGCTGACGTTACTCGGCTGATGGATGAAGACAAGCCATCCATGCCGGATTCGTTGTCAAGCCATAGCTATGAGGCCCATCAGTCCCGATAATATCAAACGATTTACGAAATCAACCTACATCCATCACGGACTTGAGGTTGCTGACATCCACATCGCCTACCATGTAGGCTTCGCTGACTGTAACAGTGTTAGGTTGAAATCAAGAGAGATAGTTCTAATATCAGGCTTACAGCCCAGATCCTGGGAGCTAAGGAGGGTTGTCAGCTCGAGCATAGTATGCCGATTAGATGGACACGTACAAGAGGACGCGGGTCCAAAAGTCTGGGTTAACGATCTTGAGGTAGACGTCGTTGCAGCCCTTGGAACGAGTTCCAAAATGGTAAACGCCTTGCGAGTCTGCAATTGTCAAGTGCCCTCTAGTGATGGCTCTCTCGAGGACGGCGAGGATAGAGCTCCGTGCTATCAACGAACATGAGATCCAGGAAACAGTGATCAATCTAATGTCGTACCATAGCTTGTCACGAGAGACTTTGGTTTGGGGAGGACGATGGATATCGAAGAGGATGAACGGTACAAGTTTGCCGCGGAGGAGAACGTCAAGGCAGATGAAGTGGCAGCGTTCAACATCGTGAAGGAACCTTGAGATAGACGTAGGTAGGTGGGAGGTGGAAGGGGAGGATAGAATGGAACACGGGGCGGATGGGGGAGGAAGATGGGGACATGGCACCCCCCTTTATACGTTGTGAAGCTTGAGACAACCCACGGAGCAGTCACATCGCAATTTTGCACATGCAAAAATGAATTCGTATCGCGCTCGGCAAAAATAGAGGGAGAAGAGATTGCCTACTTGTGGCCGTTCAGGGATTCACGGGAAAATGGCCGATTCGATCTGAGATCTGGAGATGGTGACGGAGCCAGAACTCAGTGACTTACTCAGGAAGATCCAGTTTCAATAGTGAAATTACAGGAAACATGAAGTGATCGGAAAGTTGCGAGTCCTATAAATTCTTCTCTGCTGCGAACCCGTTGGCTACGATGGGAGGAAGGGCCAACGCAACCCGAAGGAATCCAAATATCTCGACACCCCAAACCGCACTCTCTCCCACGTGGTTCTTGCTGCGTGCCTGTTCACCCACAACAGGGTCACCTTCCAGTTCTCTCCAGGGTCGCGATCAGGTTGCACCGAGTGGATCGTTCAAGTCTCGGATTCGCAATCCGGGTTTCACGGCATCCGAGCCCGTCTGACGCATGCGGCATTCCATCACCGTTCGAAATCCAGTGTCCAACCCTCCATTGCATCAAACTTGGTCCGAGCACAACATGTGAGTTACAAACCTAATGTACCCGAGACTCTCCTCTTGTCATGCTCAACTCCACAACATGACGCTTGCTATTGTTGTCGCCACGCCACGTAGTTCCCGACACAGCGCAGACACTTGAATACATTAAACGCAGTCCCCGTTCGTCCTAGACGATCCGAATCGTGCCTCACAATGCGCCTCATTTCTTGCCCTGGTTTCACCGTTACGTTGCATCATGCCAATCAAGTTTGTTCCGTTCCCCTTCCCCTTATTGTGAGCCAACAGATCCCGGTGGTCAGATGGCTAATTTGTGTCATTATCACCGCCTTTGTCTCCCTCCAAGTCCTCTCCCTTACCTCCACGTACGTGGAGCGCTGGAAAACCGATGCTCCCACACCACGCCAATGTTGTGCTCGATTGCCACCATGGTTTGTCATTGGTCACTAGGGGTTCAAGCTCATGCGAAGCATGAGATAAATCGTCGCTGGACCTCATTTCAGTCTCCTGGACGCCCTCGGCCGACAGATTCTCCCATGCAAATCTGGCCCCTGTTCCAGCGACATGGCCAGCACCAGACGCATTTGAGGACTTGTTAGGAAGGACTTTCCTTCCATCGCCGCATGTCTGCCATTCCTCTTGGAAGCGTTAATCGCCGCTAGCGCCACCATGCCACGGACACATCTATGTACCAAGCTTCTCCGTTCGTATGCTTCCCTGCGATATCATCGCTCCAGGGTCGAACCAACACATGCTGCGGTTCTCACTAATTCTCGCTTCGTTCGTGTCAGGCCGTCTTAGCTTCGAGCTCAGCAGTTCCGACTTTCTTGCTAATATGAAGTGTGAGGCTAAGCTTTTGCGTTCTAATGTCCGAAGCGGCGACTAACATGGTAACATACCCTCTTCACCTTGGTGAAAGTTCCCCCGGGAAATGCTCTCGACCAAGCGGTGAGAAAGTTTACAACACAATGTTAAAGCCTAATACTCACGTGCTGTCGGACACCTCATTGATGAGGGTCCGTGTCAGCATGTCGTTGCCTAAAATTATACCCCCTTCCCCCTAAACAAGAAAACCTATCACGCGCAAGATCCAGAATCGCTTGTCCTTCACACGCTTCATGACATGTCGACCGAGGTCAAGGATCGCGCGTGAGTGGCATGTGGCAGTGGGTACCACTGTGGGTATATCTCGTGATCTAAAATTGTGTCTGACGAAAGTGCGTTTACGTCATAGTGAGCGTCAAAATCCTCGAGAGCTTCACATTCGAGAGTCCAGACTTTGTGGTAGGATGTCCCAGTCCAAATTGCCAGTTCTTGTCCTGGAGCACGGACTGTGCCTCATTCGCACTGTGACAGTAGTCTGTCTGGTCGTTAATCGACTTCTGATATTGGTAGTGATCCTCAACTGATCTTCAACATCGAGTGCAATATGCCGTATTTACCACGTGCCCTCGATAATGCCGCCCGTGACGTGGGTGTAAGCTAGTACACTCGTATGTAGGTACATTGTGGGGTTTTAGTTAGCAGGTGTTTGAGTACGCACTTGTCAACGACAACCCCGAGATCTTTTTGAAAATGACGTTGAGCGAAATATACGGTCTGTATCACTCGCCGGATTCGCTCTTGGTTACTCGCTGGGAACGGAGATTCATCACCGTCACGCCCGCTGCATCCCGATAAAACCTCGATCCGATAAAAGTCAAATACGCTGCATAAGGTCGTATTAGAAGCCTGCGAACTTCGATCACCGACTTCTGCGAGGCAAGTCGTAATCACTGCTATGCTCGTTCACTGGGGTTCTGCCGATGGCATCGATTGACTCGCGCGGCAAATAATTGTACTTTGGAATCGCAAACCCCGTCATCGTACTCAGAGAACTTGCGCCGCTGTCAGCGTTTACGTGTCACTGCAGCCCGTTCAGGGGTTCTTGCGTACAGCACCGTTGTAGACGAGTCATTAGCCATTATATGGGTCCCAGACGCGATTCCACGGAAGCAAGTCAATGGCGGTGATAGGCCGGCGGTCTTGTCGTGGGCGATAGGCTAACCACCGAAGAAGGTTGCCGCGTGCATAGGATCGAGACCGAGCGGCGGGCGGCGGACGGCGAACGATGGTCTTAATGTTCTCCAGACCTCCGGTTAGTCATACCGTATCATAGTATATTTTTTTTCGATTTCAAGCTGGACACGGATCGTGCGAACTCGAACCAAGCAGGACCTCGTAAGCGAACCTGAAAAAAAAACTGATCGAATCGAGTTTATGGCGGCCTATCGATGCTAGCTCGATATCCCCGGACGTCTCGGCACCCTTGGAGGTCATGATTGGCGGGGCTCAAAATCGACAACTATGCAATAGCCGTGCTTGTATTGTACGTAGATAAGTTGGCGGCGGCGGAACTGTAATACAGCCGGTGTGCAATATCGTGGACAATCCAGTCGAGGCCAGCGATCAGATTTTGGCCAGTGACCGCGCTGCACGGCCAAATCTTCCAGTGGTGAGATTTGATCCCTGGCAAGTCAAGCAGCTGAAGACGACGATTATGATCAAAATTTTGGTTCGTGCAATGTATCACTGCGTACATCACGGATTTCCTGGTCGCTCATCGACCCTTGTATGTCCTGCTTATTTGCGAAAACAAGAAGTGACGCGCCAGCCAACCTCTTGGGAAGCGTGAATCTCGGAAATGATAAAATATCCAATTTCTCTTACATCCTCGAGAAGAAGGCTATGGAGTTCCTCCTTACAGTCATGAATTCGCATGCGATCTCCCGAGTCTACAACCCAGACGATGGCATCTGTTTGCTCGAAATAATTTCGCCAATACGGTCGAAGAGTTCTCTGACCACCGACATCCCCTGCTCACATGGTAAATGGCCGTGTTCCAGAACGATTTAATAACGAGAGGTACAAACAAATATTAAGCGTGTAACTGTGGGTAGAATCACCGCCGGAACAGTGCTCGTTTGAGTAAGGACATCTGCGGATCTTTTGAACACTCACTTTCTGTGAATAAACGTCTTGATGTTGAATCCCAAGGTTGGGCTTACTCCCGAGATGTTCTCACCATTGATCTTCTTTAGGATGGTGGTTTTGCCGGCATTGTCGAGGCCACTGCCAAACGCCTGAGAGAGCTGAAACCGCGTTGCGGAAAAGAACAAGCTTACAGGAACAAGATCCGCATTTCCTTCTCTTTCTGGCGGCTTTTCCTTATGATGGTGAGGAGTCCCATGGTGCAAACGGTTAACCAAACGATGACGAGAACCCCGTACTAGTGCCCTGTCAGCGTGGCTACTCACACTACCCTCGGATCCATCCGTTGTTTTGGTAGCTGAACTTTGTCTGAGTTTTATTATGGTTGTAGTAAACGACTCCGCGACTGCTAATATCAGTCCCCGACGCAAAGCTTGGCTCGACAAGATAACGCCGTGAGCTACGACCGCGTCCCAAAATCTGACTAGTCGCGATGCCTCCAAAAAATAAAGGAAAGAAAAACAAGGGCGGCCAAGACGATTACTGGTCAGTTTACGACCCTCGATCTTCCTGCAGATCAGAGCATATTCACACCGCATCAGGGACCAGGTCGGTCAATCTATCGAGAACAACAATCTCAAGACGGAACAGATCGGCGACGCTGATGAGGATAACTCTCAGAACTCCAACTCGCGGCCTGGGTTCTCGACGTTTGGCACCCTTTCAATGCAAGATGACGGACCACCAGAAGTAAACGAGAATGAGGACTTTGGGGGTCTCATGGCACGTCCATTCGTCATGTTCGAATTGCCAGGGTTACAGATTTTTTTTCGTACCATCATGTAGTCCGCCATTAAAGCGTCCACAGTGAAGGGGAAGAAGGGGAAAGGGGAAAAGGGAAAGGCGCAAATCGACGATGACGAGGCACAAGGTAGTTTTCCGACCAAAAAATTGTCCCCATTTCTGTTTTTACAGACGATTCCATTTCCCTCCAGCCCCGTGTGCCGAAACTGAAGAGGGAGACGACGACGAAGGTCCGAAGATTCTGACGAAAAAGGAGAAGGAGAAGTTAAAAAAGGAACGCGAAAAGGTCGCTCGCCCTAATATTGTTTTCGCAGTGTACGTCTGACCCTTTCCAGGCCAAGAAAAAGGCCCAGAAGAGCGCTACTACCCCGGTCACAGTGTCGGCACCAGCACCTTCCGTACCGAAAACAGAAAAGGACGACGACGACGACGAGGGCGAGGGCGAGGGCGATGGCCAGGATGGAGGAGGAACTGCTGCGAAGAAAAAGAAGAAGAAGAAGGGTAAAAAGGACGAAGATGTATTGGTCCCCGCTCCCGCTGCTGCTCCGGCTGCGAACAAAAAGAAAGGAGGTATAAGTGCGCTGAGAGCGATGATGGAGGAGAAGAAGAGGTTGGAAGAGGAGGCGAGGCGGAGAGAAGAAGAGGAAAGACAACGCATAGAAGAGGAAGAGAGGCAGGCTGAGGAGGAGGCAAAGAAAAAGGAGGAGGAGAAACAGAGGAAGAAGGATAAAGAAAAGGTACGTTCCGATATGTGATGAATCTTATCACCATCATCCTCATGTGGCGGGATAGACGAAACGCGAATTAGCCAAGAAGGAGGGTCGTCTATTGACGAAAAAGCAAAAGGAGGAGAAAGCTGCAGCGGAGCGACGCAGACAAGCATTGATTGCCTCGGGGGCACAGATCGAGGGTTTGCAACAGCCTTCTGGAGTAGCATCCGCTGGTAAAAAAATGGTTTATGGTTCCCGCAAAAAGAAGGGTCCCTTGAACATAGAGAAAGATTCAGCCCCTGCATCCCCCGCTCTGGAATCAAGACCACTGAGTCCTGTTCTTATCGCCGTTTCTCCTTCACCCCCCGCTCCAGCAGACCTTCCGAGTAAACCTGATGATGTCAAGGACGAGTGGGACGCTAGTAGTGCGGAGGAAGAGAGCGTTGCTGCGCCGGCCACTGCCGTCAAGGACGAGTGGGACGCGTCGAGTGACGACGAAGAGAGTGCTCAGCCCCCGGTCCCCGTGAGTATGCCTGCAAAGACTCCTGTCGCCGTGCCCGCAAAAGGGGCACCGTCTGGTACGTGTATCTTGTTGTATTATCTCGTCCTTATTCATCAAGATATTCTAGTAACGCCCGCCAATGGGGAAGCAAAGAAACTTCGGGCGATTCAAAGATCCATTCCTGAGCCCCGAGCAGAGGAATCCTTCGAAGAGGAGTCATCTGAAGAGGAATCATCCGAAGAGGACTCTGAGGACGATTCCGAGGACGGCTCAGAAGAGTCAGATGGCATGACGAAGGTACAACGTCAAGCTGCACAGAGAAAGGCACAAGCTGCTGAACGGAGGGCGAAAGCACACGAGGTTGCACTTGCTGCAAGTAGCAAGGATAACTTACGCAGTCCGATCTGTTGTATCTTGGGTCACGTCGACACGGGTAAAACCAAATTACTCGACAAGGTCAGGATCTCGGATAGTCCCTTTTCGTGATTCTTATATGATCAAACCAGATCCGGCAAACTAACGTACAAGAGGGAGAGGCCGGTGGTATTACGCAACAAATTGGCGCGACGTACTTCCCTGTTGACGCTATCAAAGCCAAGACGGCGGTGTTAAACAAGGTCTGTAGTTAGTTAACTGTTGTCCTTCTTTCTAACGATGTGATGCAGGATGGGAAACAAGATTACAAAGTTCCGGGCTTGCTAATAATTGACACTCCCGGTCACGAATCTTTCACTAATTTGCGCACTCGTGGAAGCTCACTTTGCAATATTGCCATCCTCGTCGTTGATATCATGGTAAGTTTCCTTACATAAATGTCAGAGTATGTATATGTTCACGATCGGCCGGTAGCACGGTCTCGAACCACAAACCCTTGAGTCTCTTCGCTTACTGAGGGATCGCAAGACTCCTTTCATCGTCGCTCTCAATAAGGTAATGTTTCTTGGGCTCGACTATATACTGCTTTTTGACTTTATCCAGATCGATCGTATGTTCGGGTGGGAGGCAACTCCCGATGGCGCGTTTCAGGAATCGTTGGCCAAACAGAAAAAATCTGTGCAGCGCGAATTCGAGGATCGTGTCGAGAAGACTATACTTGCCTTTGCTGAGCAAGGCCTGAATGCTGTGCTCTACTACGAGAACAAGAGCTTCGCCCGAAATGTCTCGCTTGTACCCACTTCTGCCATCACTGGGGAAGGGGTTCCTGACATGATCATGCTCTTGATCAATCTAACTCAGCAACGGATGAGCGATCGCCTCATGTACCTATCAGAGCTAGAGTGTACCGTACTGGAAGTCAAGGTCATTGAAGGTCTCGGAACTACCATTGACGTTGTCCTTTCCAATGGTATCTTGCGCGAGGGCGAAAGAATTGTCGTCTGCGGTCTCAACGGGCCGATTGTCACTCAAGTTCGCGCACTCCTCACTCCCCAGCCCCTACGCGAGCTACGAATAAAGGTGTGTAACAGTGTGAATGCCCATGATGAACTTTTCTTAACTTTTGCATCCCTTGTAGTCTGCTTACGTGCACAATAAGGAAGTAAAGGCAGCTCTTGGCGTCAAAGTCGTTGCACCTGATCTTGAAAAAGCTATCGCTGGTTCACGACTTCTGGTTGTCGGTCCTGACGATGATGAGGACGACCTAATGGAGGAAGTCATGTCCGATCTGACCTCCTTGTTGAATTCCATCGATAAGTCCGGTCGTGGGGTTTCCGTACAGGCGAGCACACTAGGTTCGCTTGAAGCTCTCCTCGACTTCTTGAAGGTTAGCAAGATTCCTGTGTCGGGTATCAACATCGGGCCCGTCCACAAGAAAGACATTATGCGCACGGCAACTATGCTTGAGAAAGCGAAAGAACTTGCCGTTGTTCTTGCCTTTGATGTTCCTGTCGACAAGGATGCTGAGAGGTTAGCGGAGGAGATGGGTATCAAAATATTCAAAGGTTCGTTTTTGTTAATTACCAAGCTTGACATATATCGACTGACGCTTGTACAGCTGATATCATCTATCACCTGTTTGACGCATTCACCGCATACAACAACGAGATCTTAGAAGCCAAGCGCCGAGATGCCGCTCCACAGGCAGTCTGGCCCTGTCGATTGAAGATAATTGCTGCATTTTGTAAACGAGACCCCATCATCCTGGGTGTGGATATCCTTGACGGTAACTTACGGGTCGGTACGCCCATCTGCGTGGTGAAAGTAGACCCAACCACCCAAAAGAGGGATATTATTGACCTAGGGAAAGTGTAAGTCACGATTGCGAATATTTTGGTACTGGATGAGTCCTCACGAGCACATGCGTAGAACATCCTTGGAAATCAACCATAAGCCACACGATGTAGGTCGTGATGGACTTTCTGACTACTCGGCATGATCGATTTGTCATTTCAGATTATCAAAAAATCGCAAGCCGGTGCTGGTGTCGCCGTTAAGATAGAGCATGCTGTGTATCAGTCAGCCAAAATGTTCGGCCGCCATTTCGACGACAAGGATGAACTTCTCAGCCACATCACCAGACAGAGTATTGACGTCCTCAAGGTAGAGCATTTGAACTGTGCAGACTTTTGTTCTGATACATAGTTCTTTCAGTCATCATTTAAGGCCGATGTCTCCAACGAAGAATGGCTTCTTATTAGAGCATTGAAACAAGTACGCCCCA
The DNA here is from genome assembly GCA_038091575.1 of Leccinum subgranulosum. Lineage (NCBI taxonomy): Eukaryota > Fungi > Basidiomycota > Agaricomycetes > Boletales > Boletaceae > Leccinum > Leccinum subgranulosum. The sequence continues at coordinate 11,183 of JBBPOS010000233.1, forward strand.
ATCTATTTCTGTTGATTGGTACTGACGATATCACAGCGTCTCAACATCCCGTAACACAACGGGTGTCCCATTTGGTAACTTAGCTACTACATCCGAGAATAAGTATACATATGATACGTATTACACACGGTACACCACTGTATTTATACCGCACGTTGGGATTGACGCCAAGTTTCCCACCTTTTCCCTGTCGTTTTCGCCTTTAAATGTCTCTTCCATCCGACCCAGGTAGCCATGAATCCGTTCAGGTCGGCAAACAACAGGTCTCTGAATCTACTCAAGATACAGATACTTTACAATTGGTAATATGCCTCCTGGACGACGGGATGACCTAGCAGGTTCATGAGGCGCTGATGGCATTACTGGGAATCGGTAAAGTCCATCTATAGTGGCAAACTGGAAAGGGCTGCGGGTATCCCTGATTGCAGACTCAGAGGGACTTCGATCTGTGCGCCGCCGGAGATCCTCTGTAGTACCCTCCGAGGAAGACGCTTCAGGGATTGAGATCATACCGCTTGAACCTGAACAGCGCTCATACCTGCGTAGGGAAGCCCCCAGTATCGCCCTATTGTTACTGCTCCTACGGGAGCAACAAATACATAACTGATGCTTTGCGTTTTGTTCAGAATGCACTTGGGTATAAACAGGTAAAGATTTTCTTTTGTTTGCCACACCGGGAATTCTGATGGACGTGTGGCTGTAGCAACTTCATCGCAGTTGGCACCTTATCGAAAGCTTTGCTGCCAGCTTTGTCGCTCTGAACTTCATCGGAGGCGTTCGGTATGGACTATTTAGTGCCGAGAATTAATTCCGCCGGTCGTAATGAGTCTACATCCAGCTCCTTCTTGTTCCTTGGACTTCAGGCAGGAGGCCCTGCTGCCGTATGGTGACGACTCTCGAGATCTCATTTTATATCTTTGGCTGACATTGATCCGGGAACCTCGGGCAGGTCGTCTTTCATCATTACGATCATCTTCATGGTCATAACTGCCATGGTTCTTGCAGAGATCTGTTCGGCGTTGCCGCTTAGCGGCTCCATCTATGTATGGGCTGCTGAGAGTGCTGGACCGAAACATGCGAGGTTCTTTGGCTTTTTGGTCGCTTGGTGGGCTTGCACGGCATGGATGACCTTTACTGCAAGCACCTGTCAGGCGAGTCTAGAATCCGTTCGTCGATAATTCAGTGCTGATCATTTCGTCCACAGACCGCCGCCAATTATATCGTTTCCCAGTTGACCGTCTGGGAAATCGACTTTCCCGGTGGCACTGATAACGATAACATCAAATGGCGCGCTTTCATTTGGATACTTTCGGAGTTAATGCTACTGGTCTCCGTGGCCATCAACTATCTCCCTCCTAGACTCTATTCTGGCGTTTTCAAGTTCTCGGTTGGGCTGCTCATGCTCGACTTTTTCTTGTGTCTCATCTGGCTTCCTATTGGTGTCTCGAAGACGTACGGATTCCGGTCGGCCGCCGACGTGTTTACGATGACTTGTGCGTCTGGATCAGGTAGAACAAATCCTGCTCACTAACCCACACCCGAATTAGACAATGGAACTGGGGCCTCTCCTGGTTGGAACTGGATGTTGTCCTTGTGCGCACTTATTATTATTATTTCTTCTCGCCCGTCCAAAGGATTCATAATGATCGATCGATAGCCTCTTCACTGCCGGAATTTTGACCGGATTTGATGCGTCGGGCCACATCGCTGAGGAAACGAAGAATGCAAGGTATACATTTCTACAGTACCACATCCCGCCTTTATTGAAAATTTATCTCCCTAGTGTCATCGCTGCCAAAGGCATCTTATCGAGTGTCATTGCAACGGCAGTGTTCGGATTCGCAACCACCATCCTTTTCTTGTTCTGCACACCAGATCTCGATACCATATTTTCTCTCAACGCACCGCAGCCGTTCGTCCAGATTTACGCCCTCGCTCTGGGCAAGAACGCCAGTATTTTCATGACGGCCCTAGCCGTCCTCGGTCTTATAATGGTGTGAAAGGGTCTACAACGTAGCATGTGCGTTCTCGCTAAAAATGATATTTTTCCTCCGACAGAACACAACGGTATCCATCGTCGCTTCGTCACGTCTGGTGTTCGCCGTCGCTCGTGACGGTGTACTCCCCTTGTCTGGATGGATTGGACAGGTCGACGCGCAGGGACAGCCTCGCAACGCGGTCACCGTCATCTTCATCTTCGCCGGAGTCATCCTGTGCACGATCCTGCCCAGTCAAGTCGCGTTCACGTCATTGGTCTCGGCCGGCGCTGTTCCAACGATCGCGGCGTACGGGCTCATCGCCCTCCTGCGGCTGATCATGACCCCGGACCAATTCCAGTCTTCGCGATTCAAACTCGGCAAATACGCGAAACCGTTCTACATTTGTGCTGCCGTCTTCAATGCTATCATCTTTGCTGTAAGCACTCGCTTGGGTTTGTAGGCGATGATGGTACATGTGATTGACTGATCTTGGCACCACAAGGTCGATATCTCTCCATTTTACTTCCCGGTTACTGCGCAAACATTCAATTTCGTGAGTCATCATCCCGCTCGGTGCTTCTCTGGCCTGAACCGGTACGGTAAAGGCTGTGGTCATCTTCGGAGCCATCTCCATTTTTGCGGTGCTCAGCTGGTATTTTACGCCCGAGGACAAGTGGTTGAGGCGGGAACAGGTTCTCAGGGCTTTGGAGAACACAGATTGATAAACAAGATGTATTATGTCACGAGATACTATTAGAGGGGCTCCAGTCCCAATTGTCCTTGACACGCTCCTTCTACGTCTACGATCTAGTCGGGGACAGATAACTTCAATCCCGATCACAATGACGGTGGAGCAAAAGGGACCGACCTCTTTCGGAGCGGTGACACTCAGGACCACCGGATGTTCCTTACCAACAAGGACCTCGTCCTACAAGAACGTGAGCACGGAACATGCAAGAGAGTAAACACTACGAACCTCGATTCGGATACCCATATTGTGGAACGCCTTTGGAAATTGAGGCACCGGGGGTACGTAAATACCTAGGAAATAAACATTAGAAACAAGGGCGTGATAAGCGCCGAACGGATCCATATGCTGTACCTGGCTCGACGGTGATTACCATCCCACTTTTCAACCTAGCAGGTTCTTTTGTTTAACGGACAGTCCTGATACGCCACCAATAGATATTAAAACCTACCGATCACCGCGACCAAGGTGTGCGGACTCGTGCAAGTCTAAGTTTCATCTTGTAAGTTCCCGTCGACCCTTGCATGCTCTGCGCCCAACAAAACAAAAAAGACTGACCTATACCGATGGGATGGCTCAGGAAATGCGGGTACAATACCCTTTCCAAATCTCCCGTGCGCAGGTCAAACCCGATCTGGTTTAATTCGTTTCGTAGAAGCTCGCACGATCTGTGATGGAGTTGGTGTAGGGTGAACTCAGCAGACTCTGTACATAGATTTATGAGACTCTTCTGGGCATTGAGGACGGCGGTGTAAAGATCTCGTTGCGGTGCACTAAATGTTCCAGCAGCAGGATAGGTGCGTGCTAAACCATAGATGGTCAGAGCAATGCAGATATGCCAAGGATGGAAGCTGACTGATATCTGAGGCGTAGCCACTGGGATCCGCAGCTCAGCATGATGGTCGAGGGTCGAAAGCGGTGTACTAACTTGTATTCGCATCCTGCGTCCATTAGGACCATCTCATCGTCCTTAATGACTTGATTGTTAGATGTATAATGTATTATAAGCGCATTAGGTCTAGAGAGGGATCAATTCGGCATTCGCAAAAGGGAAAATTCAACCAATACCCTGATGCAACAACAGGTACGTATGCTAATCGTTGTGATCCGGCAAGGGTGCAGAGATATTCGAAATGAGCCGCGATTGCACTTTCGGACATCCCAGGGTGGGTGAAACGCATGGACTGCAAAGTATATTTTTGATCAAACATGGACGACTTTCAGAATGGAGAGCTAATTGACCTTGGCGAGCGAACGTCCGCTGATATCGGCAGCCGCACGCATGACCTGCTGTTCCCGCTCGCTCTTGATGGTTCGCATTTTAGCAATATGCGGTGCCAAGTCGTGCCTCCGTGAAGCTGACAAAGATTCTACGACTGTCTCGTACTCTGATTTGGGTTGCAGGGGAGGAGAAAGATATCGCAATAAAGATTTAGCGGTCCGCGGCGACCGCTTCGACGAAGAGTTGGGTATGTCAATATAAATGTTGGAGTAGAGGGTAGCTAGCGACTTTAGTTGACTAGGGAAATTCTGTATAGACCTAGCGTCGTCTGCTTTGAATATGCTCAGGGCGTCGTCGAAGCCTGTCCTGGGAAACAAGGGTTGGTTAAAGACTCGAACAATGGAAGGGCGGCGCAGTACCTGGCACCTTCCCACTTCTCTTTGAGCGAGTCCTTTCCACCGGAGAACAGAGTCATTCGGTATCCACGTGAAGTGGAAGTCTTCTCTGGTTATCTATTTCAGAATGATGTTCACGCGAGTTATGAAGCAGGGTCACCTAGGATAAGGGCTGCGTCTGGCTCTTCGAAGCCGGTGAGGTACCAAAAGTCGGATGCCTGACGGAACTTGTAGCTATGGGACGTTCTCAAGAGGGATGGCAAGCTGAGTGACAATGGTGACCTACAATATGTCTTGAGGGATGATATGAGAAGGCAAGGGGATGACGGAAAGAGCTCTACGTACTCCCGCTCATGTACTTGATTGGCGCTGCGACCGAGACCACGATGGAATCATTGGGCAGGCTCTGCATAAGTCGTCTGCGTCGCTGCTCATACTCCTCTTTGGGAATTCCGGGCGTCAACTCGTGAGGCTTCACTAAAAAAGCTCAGCGTGATGCGACGTGGGACGGCGGGATATTCTCACAGAGGTGCGGGTGGGATTGGAAGAGCGGCTGGCCGTAATTCGAGGGCTTGAGATCGCCATCGACGGCGACGGCGGTGGCGAATGTGCGCCAACGGAGCGGGGCGGGGGGAAGAGCCCGGAGCCAACGTCTGCAAGACATAATGGCGTCACCGAAGTAAGCAAGTAATTTACGATAAATAAATATTTGTTTTGTGATTGACATAATCACGCGCCCTCTGAGACGGCTTGATCGGCTAGTAAACCGAGATTGCTTCAATGAGCTTGTTGCGTTACCCCGCAATGAATTGCGACTGGGAGAAATACGGTAGACGTGGAATCGACGTCGCATCCGCCGTCTCCCTCCTCGCCTTCTCAGCTGTAAAGGAGACGACAAGGCTCGGGGTACCCATTTCCTCGGATCTCATAGTATCCTCCTTCGCTAACACACCGTTTCTAGTTTTCCCTTGTTCGCAACGTCGCACATACTACGGTCGTCGCCACTGCGCTCGCTTTCGATGATACCATCCTCGGCAGAAAGCAGATCACAGCCCCTGTCGTCGAAGGCGCCGTGTCGAGCGCCATCGACTTTGCCGAAACGCTCACGCTTGTGCCGATATACCTGGGAGAGTGCATCTCCTTTGCCTCTCTTCGCGCTGCCCACAGCTCCATCGATATCCTCTCTGTTATATTCCCAGGCAGCAGCGAAGCATCCTTCTCGCTCGGCCCCTTCATCGATCTCGTCAGGAGGGAGTGGGACAACCCCACCCCAAAGCACAATATACCAGTCAAAAAGTATGGCATTACTGAGGTCGCCAGGGCTCTCATAGCATGGGTCGCTCTCCAGGGCGTCACTCAAGAACACCACGAATCACGATGGTCCCGTTACCTCCGCGAGGTCGAAGTTCACAGTCATTCCACTGCCCCCCAATTAAAGCGTGTTCCCTCCCGTATTCGTGTCACCTCGGACCTTATATTCCCAGGACATCGTGGTCAACTCATATCTGCTGATATTGGTGAAGCACCGACGAATTCCCTTGTAAGACAACGTTCTTCAAGTGTACTTTCTCGCCATTCTGTATCATCTATAACCTCGATCCGCTGGAGGGACTTCCGACCGGAACACTGCCCCAAACCAATAGATGAGGTCAAGATGAACCTGAGACGTTTTTCCAAAATGGTCTTGGCAGGATATGGCGGCGCTAGCCTCTTGTTTTTTGGGATATCGCCGCTGGTTGCCTCTGCCTCTGCGCGTGTCAAACCGCCCACGGATTCCAATGAGAAGGAGGCTGAGGAGGCCCAGCTGGAGAAGGCCATCAACGATTCCGAAGCCGAAATGGAAGGCACATCGGCAGCTTTACCTGAAGACAACAGAGAGTATTCTTGGTGGGATGTCTTACTCGGCAAGCATGACAAGGAAATCTTTGAACGATCAGTACATGGTGACACCCGAAACGTGACCCGTATGCGTGCTACTGCCGTGATCGGCGTTGAACGGCAGATGCCTAGATTCTGGGTACTTACCGATCATGATCGTCGTCAAGTCGTCCTCGTCCTTCGTGGTATGCACATCTCATCCAAGTGGCAGATGACAAGAGCACTTGACGACTCATATGAGAATAGGTACAATGTCTCTAAACGAGTTGGCAGTCGACTTGACGTGCGAGCCCGTAGAATTCGAGCCCGCGTCTAGCACCTTTGCAGACGATCACTCCACCGATGGCAAGATACCATTCCCGGAATCGGGGCGGTATCACAGACGCCGACGTTCTTCATTAACATCCCATCGTTCGCGATACCATGTGCACGGTGGTATGCTTCGCATGGCGCGGGTGATGGGGGCGATTGGCAAGCCTGTACATCTTGCTGTGATGGACGCATTGGACCGGAACCCAGATTACGGTTCGTAGATTTTTCCTTTGGCACCAGGATGTCTAACAAATTTGTTCGCGGACCAGAACTGATTCTCTGTGGACACTCACTTGGAGCAGGCGTGGCTGCCCTCTTGGCTCTGGTGAGTAGACTCGGATCATGGGATTTCTAATCACCCATCCAATTTTGAAGATGTGGGCGGATTCAACAACCTGCCTCACTGTCCCATCAAGCGGACTCCCCATTGATCGGTCGGTGTCTGCGTATTGTATAGCACCACCGTGCGTCAAATTTATTGGCCTTTTTTTCTACCTGACGTCTTACCGCTTTGTCATCTAGATGTCTCGTTGATGCAGACTTGAGTCGCCTGGCGTCCAAGTTGATCGTATCATTCATCAATTCGGATGATATTGTATCTCGACTGTCGCTGGGTTCTGTACGTGACATTCGTAATGCAGCTTTATGGCTCTGTGAGGCAAACGAAAGTGGTGGACGGGAGGGATACTCGGTCGTTACACATCGCACGAGTCAATGGAAGAGCGGGGAAGGCACCACTGAGGATATGCACTGGGTGAGTACCTCCTCCCTCTTTTATATCATTTCTTACGTGCGGTCTTTCTTTCCTACCAAGTTTCTGGCGACAAGGAAAACACTCGAGGCCAACATGCAAATGTCAGATTTATTCCCCCCTGGTCGCGTCTTCTGGGCTCGTGGAGACGGGGATTTGCCCCATTCGCAGAGAACGGGCTCTGAGAAAGAATCAACCAAAGTCCGACTGTTCGAGGTACTGGATACTGAGAAAGTCTTTTCACAAATCGTGTTTTCAAAGAACATGCTGAGGTATGCCAACTTATTTCTTGACCCATCTTATTTTCTTTTGATATCGTCCGTTTTTATAGTGCACACCTACCCCATCGATACGACCAAGCTTTACACGAGTTGCTATAATACCGACCTTGTAATACCCAGAGCGGACTCAGCAGAGGAAGAAATCGTTTACTCGTACTGGCCAATGAGCGCGACGATCGCGTTCCTCGATACCTCACAGCGAATAGTAGTTGCTCGTTTGTATAATTAGCTGTATTTACCCCGTTTGTTGTATCCGATAGTATCATACCGTAACACTACATTTAAATATTCCATACCACGGCGTGTCAGTCACTGGATGTGGGAGCCCGCAGCATGCATGCGATGGTACCGGTGGAGTGGACCACTGCGCTGGACGTAACCATGGTTATGGACCTGGGACCCAAGGTGTGCTAGTACCTAAGTAATTTGCGCTGGGTCCTGGTACTACTAGTTCAAGGTTCAGGAACACAGATCGCGAGGTCGAATCCCGGAAGGCTAACTTTACAGCTGGATTGTACGAATCCCATGTACGGCAGAACCTTGATATCGTAGCCCGGGATCTAAGATCTCATCGAGGTACATACCACTCTACTTGGTCAACGATCGAAACGTTATTACGAGTCAACGAGGATGGATTAATGACGACTCTGGACCGATATGGCGACATTGCGTCTACGCGAAAAAGCTAGGCCCCGTCGAGCAACCAAAAACGACCCCAGGTATAGTGCGTTTCTTCACAAGCACACAAGGTATCACACACAAAGTAATCGATGACGTGTGAATCGACAAGTACCCCTTTCGTCTGGATGAATGTTAGAGGTTACTCGGGCGAGCGTCGAGTCGTGGATTTACCGGGAAGGGGTGGTACCGCGTGTAAGCATGCGACCATGTGCAACACCTTCAATCTTGATCCGTCTGGTCTCTCGGTCGATATTTGATACCCCGACTCTCGAGTTCAGCTTCCACGTCCTCGGGGACGCGTCCCTTGACTCGCACGGCATACATGCCCCGCACGTACTTGGCTGCGCGGGCGCGGGCGAGGTATAAGCAAACGGCGGTACACACGAAACCTTGAATGAAATGTGCTGGAAACGTACATGTTCTCTGCCAGCGTGCTACCCAGCTGGATTCAGGGTCGATGACAGCTATGATACCGTCATAGTACGTCGTGGTGCAGACGGCGATGCGGTCGGGAGTCCCTTTCATCTGGGACAAGTCAGGCGGTCGGAACGGGGCTCTCGAAGTGGTGGACACGCACTTGCATGATCTCCTCGCAGTTTGGGCAGCCGTTCTTTCTAAAGTCCATCGGGTGCTGGACTATCGAGCATAGTAGGCAGGCTCTGAGCTGTTTTGATTTTGCCTGTGAAGGTATCGTGGCCATGGCGTCGTCGTCGTCGTAGGTCGTTCGCGAACGCGCCGCAACAATGTTTTTCGCTTACATAAGCTCCTAGATGGGATTGCCCGCAGTGAGCCTACTCGTTGACAGACACTACGATGGTTGGGCGCGCTGCTGCTCTGTTTGCGCTGTTACCGTTCTCTTGCGTTTTCGCATTCTCAAACACCGTACCGTTCGTCGCTTGGTCTTCTTCTTCTCAGAGGTATCTCCCCCGTTTCCATGTGTTCTCAAAACGTTTCTAAACATATTCCTACCAGCTCGGATGTACTCACTCGTCTCACACCTGGCCCGCATCCCGATCACGGCGTGCTACTGCAAGACCTCGTTTCCAACGGAGACGTCTGCTCGTACGACGCCGTCGTCGTGGTAGACCACCCCGGAGTAAGTTTCGCCCTCTCGTTGTACCCCGTCGTGCTCGGGACCAAGCGCAATTCAGAAGTGTTACTGATTTTTTTTTTTGGGGGGGCGTTAGGTACACAGCTCCGACCTACGAACCCTCGAACCCTCGTGTCGGCTCGCAACCTTGATCAAAGACGCACCGAGCTCGCGTCAATTGCCCCATGTCGAACGCCGTGCGGGGTCTTCTTCTACCTCCAAAACTACCCCCGAGGCGGCCGCGCTCTTCGCAGACCGCTGCGGCTCAGTCGCCGTCGACGTCGTCCCCGGCTCGGAAGAGGAGTGGCTTCTCGGAGCAGACGAGAAGAAGTACGTCCTTGCCATCTCGATGCCCCCCGTCGAAGGGTCTCCGAGGTACAGGAAGACCGTGATGGCCGAGCATGGTGCGTATCTTCGTCATTTCGTTCGTCTCTCTCCGTCCCTCAATTTCGTGGACACACACAGAGCGGCTTCTCTCGATAGAGTTGGACAAGATCGCTGCCTTGGCTTCGAACTACTTGGTCATCTACGCTGGTTCGCATATCCCGCTGGAGCGCCGCCAGCTTCCCTCGCTTTCAGATTTTGACTCCCCGCCCGACACGATGGTGGGTTCGTCCAACGTGTCCGCCGCCGCCACCGCCGCCAGGTCGACCCAAGGAGGCATCCTTCATAATTACCAACTCCTCACGCCAGCCCTCATCACTTCCCTCCTCGTTGCGTTCTTCATTCTCGTACCCATCGTCATGCTCGGAATCAGCGCACTCGCTAGCATACAGTCAACTTTACGATCCGAGGCGCCAATGGATTATAGTGCGCAAGAGAAGAAGACACAGTAGTAGTAGTAGAATCTACGGTACTCCAAGAAGTCATTTCGTAAGCTTCGAGTTGTGGTTACATTTCGGCGATGGGTGACAGATAACAAAAGATAAGAGATGCGATGTGAAACGATGGGTAGGGATACAACAAGTAATGCAAGAACGAGAGACCAGCGTGCGAGTAAACAATATAGAGCGAAGGGAAGCATCTAAGAAAGCGCGGGGGAATACGGAAATCCAAGAATCGACTATTCGGTTTCTTGTCTGAGGGCATCTTGCATTGATTCAAGTGCGGATAGATGCAGTGGAAGGGTGGGGTATCCAAAAGGCCCCTGTAAGCTTGCGAGGACAGCAAGTTCGTAGTAGTTCCGCGTTATTTCCTGGGCAGTGACATCGTCTGGAATAAGGAGCGAAGATCCTGGAGACTTGTAGCTATGAAGGAAGTGAACGTAGAGGGTCGAACACGAAGGACCCGCGCGCTTGAGGGGGACATAAAGAAGAATGGTTGAACGGAGGGGAAGTATGGGACACGTTTCGCCGGTAGCAGCACCTTCGCCATCAGGCACAAAGGAGCAATCAGCCCAAGGATAGGCTGGCGGAGAGGACAAGGGGATACGGGTAGTAGGATAGATCGCGTAGGTTGTGGCAGTGGTCACATCCATGTACATCGACTTGGACGAATCTTTGCTTGCGGTACGTCGCGAGGGTGTATGTTGATCAGTTCCAGGCTGGGATAGATGTGGGAACGACCAAGAGATGTTTTGGTCGACGGAGAGAATGGTGACGTGGAAAGGAGCGAGATCGCGGCAAAGTGATGATACCGCCGACAAGTGGTGAATCCAAGCTAGTTTGAAAAGGGGGTCATTCGAGTAAGTAAAAAAGATCTCTCGGACGTGGACGAAAAACGAACCGTCGAGCTCCGCGGGGGACATGAGTCCGAGTTTAGATATCACTAAACGCCACTCGATGTTAGTTCTTCGAGCGGCTTGCAGCGCAAAGTTCCAGATCTGCAGGATGGCCGACGTTTCGACCTCGTCCTGAGTTAACCAGCTCCCGAGGTCATAAGATTCGCCGCGCTGATCGACGCATGCGGCCAAGAGCCATTTTTTGCACGACGAAAATTTATAACCGACATGAAGAAAGGTATGTCGGTCCAGCACGTCCAAAGTACGAGCTGGACCCAAACTGAAATGCACAGTAGGCTTGGGTGGTCGTGCAAGCGTAAATGCTGGTTCCCGGAAGAACGCACGGGTTTCCTTGCCGGTGTCGAAAATTCTACGGGACATGGTACGGTCGACCGGCTGAGGTACACGTTGATATACTGAAAAGCTGAGCCTTTCGAAATCGGTGGTAACAAGGTCATGCGAAGTGATGTGATGTTCTGGTATGAATTGGAGGGTGATAGAATATTCGGAATGAACCTTCTGCAGTCTCTTCATCGCCGAAGAGATTTGTCTGAGCAGAGGGGATGCAAGCGTCAATGCTGAGTCCGGAATTGCGATGTAGAAGACAAAACCGCCTGGCTCAGCAGAAAAGTCGGTGGCGAATGAAGCTAGGATACGGCAGTTAGTAGTAGAAAGGTCGAGAATAAGTCATGTGGTTTACCTAAATATTTACGAAGGGAATCCAATCGCAAAGCAAAAATACCGTCCACGGAACAGAGGGGATGAGATCCTGGAACATGGGCACCCAGTTGGTGTGCCTAAGAATGGGATCAACGGCAATGCAAAAAAAAGTCCTGACGGGGGACATACACTGTATGTTGCAGACAACTTTCTCAACCAGGCTTCCGCAAACGGCTTGTCCACCCCATTATCCTCTAAAAAGAGGAAGGCGGTGATGTCTTTCTTGCCCGCATGCGGTGTTAGTCCAAGTTTCTCCCAGAAGCGCAAGGACGCCGGCATGGTTTGAATCATAGAATCACCCTTACCAACCAGGATCATCGGCGTGTCCATGCGCTGAAGAAGCGCGCGGTCTGCTGAAGCTGTTCCAACGTCTTGTAGAAACTGGTCATCAAACAAGTCTTGATGGCAATTGACGTACTGACCGTGGTGCAGCAAAGTCTGTAATTCAACCGGACTTTCATGCGCAGGCAGACAACGGATGATCTCAACCAAGGTTGACACATCGGCGGGCCAGACTGTGGACTGCCTTTCTGAAGAACAATGTGTGTTGTTGGCTAGCCATGCGTCAGCAAATATGCTATTCTCAACGACCTCCCTAGCGATCATGCTTCCTGCGGCTTCGAGAGACTTTGACTTCTCCGACGCTGCACCAAGCGCAGCTGCAGGTGAAACGGGAGTGGGGACAGATGTGGGGACTGGAACCGGGATTGTCATAGGTGCTACCGCTGCGCCCGGCGGTCGCAAGGGTCTACTGAGGGGAAGTAGATAGGGATGAGAAAACTGCATATGAAGCAACGTCGGCCCAAGCGGTAGGTATGCGGGAGGCGGCGTGGTAGTTCGAGAAGGAACAGCAGGTTCAACAACCTGAACATCCTCATCGTCCGATGCTGTATCAGAAGCATCATCGGGGTCGTCAGATACAGGATGCTCTGAATCCAAGCCATGTTGCAGCCAGCTAGAACGCCTCGTTCTTCGGGAACCTTGGTCGAAGCTCTTTCGTTTGACCCCAATCAATTTTCTTACAAGACCGATGCGGGGGTCAGTCGCGATATTGTATCGATATTTCCAGTGATTGTTTTGACTAGGTGACGAACGGCAAGGAATCGGCTGCGTGCGGTCTTCTTCATCTGGTGGGCTGGGGAGGGCAAATTTACCCATGTGGTACTTGGAATCAGACAGACTGTGACTCTGGGCAAAGGGGATCGGCTCAAAGAAGTTGGATAAAATTGGAGGTCCTTTCTTGTGCTCAAGAGACAATTTAACATGGGGTGTTGACGGTTCCGAATTCGGACTAGATCCTGGGGATGGTAATGACATGTCTATGCTGGCTGGAGCTACGTCCTGCATGTGATACAGTTCAGACAGCCGAGGGGTAAAGGGATCCGCAGTTCCGCCAACGGTAAACGGAGACGGTTGTCGTTGACCCGGAGTAAAAGCGGTGGCCACAGGAAAGGCTCCATCTCCAAGGATCGACGGCGAGAACCCCACTGGCGCAGATCCTGCAAGCTGAAGGCCAGGAGAGTCTGCAATCAGCGGTGCAATGGTCCGGGAAGCTCTGGTAGCACCGGACGGCCGATCAAAGAAGTCAAAGTCGTCTTCGGTGATGATAAGTCCGTCCTCGAAATCCATGTTTGCATGTCCCGTGCTTGTGGTTCCACCCCCACTTCCGGTTCCAATATTGTCGACGTTCATGTCGAAGCCCATATCCATATCGTATGCCTCTCCAAGGTTCATGAAATCGTTGTGGGGCTGCGACCAACTGCCACCAATGGATCCAAACGGATCAAAGGGTGGACCAAGAGACGGCGAAACGGGTTCATTCTTCGATGGTGCGGAAGCAGGTTCGACGACGGTGCGGGATTCTGCGCGAGATTGAGTGGTTGCCTTTCCATGAACGGAGGGAGGGGAAGGGTAAGGTGGAAGAGGATTAGCATTCGGTGGTGTTGGCGCTACCGGTGCGTCAACAGGGTCCGTGAGTATCTGAGTTTCGCCTGTTGCATGGTTCCCGTTGGCTGGAGAAAGAGCCGCAGGCGAGTTGCTAGCTATGGTGACGGAAGTTGAAGCCAGGATACCGGTGCTAGTGGAGGGCGTCGTCATAGTACGGGGTGAGGCAGACGACTGCGCATTCTCGCGTTCTCTTCGAATGCGTTCGCGTTCCCTTTCGCGCTCTTTTGCAACAGATTCGACGTACAATCCTATCTCCGAGGCTACGCCGTCAACTTTCGACGATCTTGAAAAGGTCAGGCAACGAAACGCGCGAACAGACTCGGAGGTGGGCGACAAGCAGAGACGACGTGCGATAGGACGACCGCTGAGTACCGAGGCAGTAGGGACGGCAGGGGCATTTGTTTCGCGGGTGGGAGGCAGCGCAAGCACGGCGGAGGGTGGTGGAGGTGGAGGTGGTGAGGGTTGAAGCTGAGGTGGTAGTTCCGGTATGTAAGGAAGGGGGTGTCGAGCGTGAGCAGAGTGGGAAGACGCCGCAAACGCAAAACAAAGTTGCAACGGCCATATGATGGCTGTGCCTTTATCTTCGCCCTGTTTGTTCTGGACGGCAATCCAAGCGATGATATAGGCAGGATTCGTCCGCTTGGGAACACCTGACCGAAAAGTACTCTGCCTTTCGGAGTGCGATGTAAGAATGGATGGATTCCATTCACCCGCACCGAATCCTGAAAGTGATTGTTCGAATTGAGATGTGATGCCGGAAGTAGGGCCGTTGTATGCCGACAAGTAATAAGCAGGAACCCCAAAGGGTAACAATATAATTGGTGTGCCAGCAGCTAACGGCAGACTGAAATCAAGGGATAAAAGATCGGTTGACCGCAAGTGTGAATATATCTCAAGCCTCGATGCGCTGAGATGCACCTCGAGTTGACAATGCACAAGTGGCCTGCGAAAGTTAGTGTCGAACAGGATCTGAAGGATCGAGACTCACCTCAGTCTCGAGCCATTGAGCCAGTCAGTTGCCCATTCATTGGAGATGGGTGAGGATGAAAGTAGGAATCCATCCACCAACCTGTGAGCAGAACGCCCACTGGCTGTATCCTTGGATGTTTTGATGATATCGTCGATTATCCTGGCCCGAAGAGCACTTATGAAGTGAGAGTAAAATACACGGAGTGGTTTGCGCGGGAGAAGATTGGCTGCTGAGAAATCCGGATCACTGACGGAGGAGCGTTTTGGGTCGCTGCAGAGGTGACAAGGAGATGGCTGGGAAGCACATTCATATGAACACGGATACAGAGTTTGAGGGTCGAAGAGTGAAACATCCGAGGCTGTGGAACCATGAGCAACTGTACGAAAAAAGGGGGGCAGCAGTCCCAGGGGCACTCACCGACGAGCCCGTCCAATGACATTGATTTTAGGGCGGTGAGAGACGCATCTGATTGATCAAGGGATATGAACATAAAGACATGGAGTGCGGAGGAGTTGCCATCGATATGGACATGGGGCAGCGTTGATTGCAGGATAGTAAGGGAGTCATTCCGCGACACCAGTTGTCTGCGCCCAAGCTCGAGGACGTCGTAGGGAGGGCTGTCAGTGGCGGGAATGAAAGTGACATAAGCTATTCGAGAATTGGGAGGGAGGGGAACGATGGAGGAAAGGAGCTTGTCCAAGGGGGTCACCTGGGGGGATACGTGAGAGGGCGGCGCGGGCAGGTGGGCAATAGCATGACTGTCGTGCTTCTGTGCCATTGCAGACGGGCACGAGACAAGGGCAAGCGAGACGGGACGTGTCGGAAACAGCGTGCGACTAGGAAGAAGGCGCGGATGTGCCCGGGGAGGGCGGGGGGAAGTGCGGGTGCAGTAGTGTGAGCTCGGGGAGTGTCGTTTACGAGCTCATCGTCACCGACGCCGATGTCGATGGGTAATGTTATTATTAATTATTTAACAAGTCCAAGATAGGAGATAGCTAATTACCTAATGAGTGTATGGGGGAGGATGCCACACAGGAAGGTTTCTCTTTGTTGTTTGCCAGTAAAAGATTAGTTGTTAAGATGCAGCCAACTCCCCGCCCCGCTTCGACTTCGACCCGTCCAGCAGTGTCGCCCCATCCGAAAGCGCAAGCAAGCCAAGTCAACACTCAAACAAAAATCATCGACACCGTTCACGCCCGCATCCTCTGCGTTGCCGACATTCGTGGTCGTCTCTCCGCCCTCAATGATCTCGCGCGTGAAGCAGACGCAAAAGTGGTCATACACACTGGAGATTTCGGTTTCTTTGGCATGTATTCCTCTTGGATTCCCTTTTTACTCTCCTCTGACGCGTCCATCCGTCCTCGTCAGAGAGCAGCAGTCTAGACCGAATCAATGACCGCACCCTCCGACATCTCACCATGTATTCGCCCCTCATTCCCACCGCACAGCGCAACCATCTCCTCTCCCCCGACAATACCCCTGCCTCAGTTCGCTCTACCGTAGACATATCCCTTATATCCGAGTTCCCTCTCCTCCTCTCCGGACAAATCAAGCTCCAGGTCCCCGTCTTTACTGTCTGTGGTGCTTGCGAGGATGTCCTCATCCTCGAAAAATTCCGCACCGGTGCCTATGCCATCGATAACATGCACGTGTTAGACGAAGCCACGACGCGTTGCCTTGATGTGGGTGGTGTCAAATTGCGCCTCCTTGGGTTAGGGGGTGCTCTTGTCCCGCACAAAATGTTCGACAACGGCGACGGAAACGCTACTATCGCCGGTGGTCAGGGTACAGTATGGACCACCGCGCTTCAGATTGGCGAGCTCGTCGACACCGCTCAACGGGTCTTCGATCCCTCAGAAACGCGTCTTCTCGTCACGCATGCAAGTCCGGGCCGCGAGGGAATCATCGCTCAACTCGCCCTCGTCCTCAAAGCGGATCTCTCCATCTCTGCAGGCCTCCACTTTCGATACGCTACATCCTATAACGAGTTCAGCGTCCAAGGCGATTTTGAGGGGTTCCGCCGTAAGCTTCTTGTAGGCAAGGAGGGCTTCGACAAAGTCTGGGATAGCGTAAAGACGCAGGTCGACGCCGTCATCGATGAGCATCAGCGGATTCTCCTCGACAAGGCCTTGTCTGTGATCGAACGTATTCCTCAACCCCAGGGACAGACTGGTGCACCCCCTACAGCCACCGGTGAGGAACCTGCTTGGAAGAATTGTTGGAACTGGAATTTGTGTGATGCTGCCTTCGGGTGCCTTGTGCTGGACGTAAAGGAAGGCCGGATCAGTGCGGAGCTCAAGAGCCAAGGTGAGTGACCCGCGCTCAGTTAACCCACCCGCGCTGATGTCATGTAGGTTTCAATTACGCATACCGTCGTACCGCTACTGCCGGCACTGTCGCGCACACCCCCAACTCGATAAACTCTTCGCTTCCAAACGCTACCGCAAATCCACTGACAAAGGGTTCTACACCTGTGTCTACGGAGAAACCCGCCTCACCAATGTCGAAGGAAGTCAAGTCTCCGCTCGCCGCAACTTCTCCGGTCGTTTCGGCTACACCAAAAGAAGGTACCGCCAGCCTTCCCCAGGTCAAGACCAATGGCACACCCACGGGATCTGATAGAGCGGAGAAGGACAAGCAAAAAAAGAGAGAGAAGAAGGAGAAGAAAGAACGCGTGGACCGGGAGTCAAAAGACAAGGAATCAGAGGAGAGGGCAGAGGCTAGCTCGTCTCCCGTAGACGCACCTGTGGCTCAACCCAAGTCAGGCAAAGAGACCCCCGTTCCTGATGAAGTCGCTTCCGCACCTACACCTGATCTCCTGGAGTCTGGTCTTAAGTCGCCAACAACGGACAGTGCTGGTACGCGTACTCCAACATCCAGACGGATGTACAAACAATCATGGACTCTGTTCGTTCGCCTCCAAGCACCTGCGAATGAGGCAGAGCTGCGCGAGTTCTTTGGCGGAGAACAATCGGGTGTACGTGAATTCTATGATTAACAGGAAGCTTGTGGTTTACAACACTTTGTAGATCGTTCGTGTTTCATACCCCCACACTCAGCAAGGACGAAGTCTGAAGATAGCGTACGTAGAGTTCGGCGATGAGGAGGCTATGACGGGAGGACTTCAGAAAAATAACGAGGTAATTCGCTGATCATCGTCATCGATTTGAGAGTCTTAACAATTCGCGTTGCAGAAAATCAACGACTCGCTAGTTGAAGTCAAAATCGCAACCGATAAGGAGGACCGATCTGGAATGCGAGGCAGCATCAGAGGTCGAGGCCGTGGAGGTTTCGCCGCTCGAGGGTTTGCAGCTGCCGGTCTCACTGGCAAGGGACGGGGGGGAACTAACGGTGAAGTCCGTGGGTCTGGAGAAAATGGCAAGACCGGGGATGCAGCTGCATGAAACGGATCGTTCGTCGAAGCGGGGAATTATGGGCGCAACTGCATGCGATGCTTCACGCCTTTTCATATGACTTTTGTCCCCTTCATCTTGTTGTTTTCTTCACGCTCTCTACATTGTCTTATGTTCAGCTCTTCTAATAACGGAGTCATGTTTGCTTTCGTTTTACTATTCAGTGCAGCCCATAAGTGTTACTGCATTCTTATAGATGCACTCGAGTTACCCATTTCAGCCTCTGAGTCCGAGCGTTGAAGCTTCGAAGTCTCAAAAGAGTAAACCATCTGATAGTAAGGAGCCATATGTAATTCTCAGCTTCCAAAGCGAGGCGCTCTGGGAGAGTGGACAGTAGGTCCGGATCCTCGGCGCACAAATAGGTTTTACGACCAAAGAAATTTAATCACAACTATGTAAAAAAATATTGATGAATTCAGCTTGCGGAGATGATGGAAACAGCAGTAGGGGCGCGCGTGCTGTCGACTCCGCCGGTTGACCTGAACAGAGGCTGAGATCATTGCTGTGTCGGATAGATATGCACCAATGACTCAGGGTTCAGACAACGCGCAGGCGGCCGCGAGTGCCTGCTCAGAGACTTGACGACCGTTCTATCGTTTAGATGTGAGTGCTACGCAGCGGCTGTCTTGGGGACAGTATCACTGGCTCTGCCAGTGGAGTTGGGTCACCATCACAGGTGCCGCGCAAGGCGTGATTTGAACAAGTCGTTGTTATCCGAGTCGTCGCCACGGTTCCTCGAGGTAAGGCGGGGGCGGGAGAGTGTACGCTATGTGCAGTGGGTTTCATCCCCGCGGAGAGTCCGAGTCCGAGTCCCTGTTGATCCCTGAGGAGTAGAACTTGAACGGGATGATCGGGGGACCGGGATACCCGGGATGTACGCTCTAACTAATGCTTTCCATTTGCGGAAGTCAAGTTGTTGTACGCTAGAGGGTACAGCAGGTTAAGTAACACGGCCCATCAACAACACAAGCCCGAGTCGGATACAGTGATGGACCGTCACTTGCGCCAACTGCGCCAACTGCGCCAACATGGATCACATGAAAAAATGACGACACTTTTGGAACTGAGTGGGATTAATATTGCTTCCCGGGTCACGGTGCCACTTTGGGCACAGGTATGTTCCGACAACTAAGCGTTCGGAACTGCAGGGGATTGCTTCCCGGGGCCACGGAGCCACTCTTGGTACCGCTGGTACGCAGTTTCCCAGACACTGAAGGAGAGGTCATGAATGACCGCTTTCCAATTGATTCCAAGTGTGGGACTCCATTCCCTAATTGTTGAAACCTCTTCATCGCCTTGGTTTTGATGTTAAGTTGGGACGAGAATGTTCCGTGATCGAACTTACTATAGATACGGCTTCCAGCGACCTTGCCTACCGACTCATCCGAGTCACTCGAGTTGCATTCATCTGAATGTTGACGAAGAAGAGTGTTGCGAACTGCTTCAATGTACTCCAGTGCAACTTCTTTGATTCGGCGGACCATGATATCGCAAACCCCATCGAGCTGGGCGGTGGCTAAGTGTGGATAGATTATCTGATTAACATACGTCAGTAGGTACTAACTGGACATCGAAGCACAGAAATCGCGTACGCCTTTCGCAAAAACTTGCTCTCCTGGCATTTGATATCGATCGGCTCTTCGCCGGTCCGAACCCACATTTGCATTTCGACCCCAGCGATATTCATCCACGTGAATCCATGCCGGCGGACAGGCCCCAACTTCATGCTTTTCCTACGAGACATGAACTCCTGCAAGGACCTTATCGGCGTACGGTCATTACGGATCGCAGACTCATCTGGAACCGAAAAGGCCTAATCCTCCTTGATACTGATTTTTGCAACTGCGATTAGCTTCGGGAAGCTTGCGATCAGGTTTTCGAGCTTTCGCATTGCCTCCGCACTGCTCTGTGAGGAGGCACAGTCCAGGATGAATAGGTGCTGGATGGGGGGTAAAGACGGCGTCTTCGTCAAGTACCAGATCTCCACCAACATGTCAGGGGTCGTATGGATCGTATCGCTGTGCACGTCGGTCTTTGTGAAGACCATGATTCTTAGCGAGCCGTCACTTGAGCCAAAAAGCCCATAGAAAGTAGACATCAATTTGGAATGTAAATGAGAGAAAGCCGCTTTGTGAATGTTGCTCGACTCGAAAGCATACAGCTCGTGTTCGATCGGGTAAAAGGTGATCCTTACGAAAACCTCGCGTCATTTAACTGTGAGAGCGATAGCCGGAACTCCTTCTTACCTTGCCGTGCAATACCGTATTAGCTTGTCGCAGCCGTATGGCTCGCTCAGTTTCTGCACTATGTGCTCGTGCTCGCAAGGGTTTACGTCTTTAAAACACTTTTACAAGTTAATAGTGTATATCCAAGAGTCCGGTCAAATGGTCCGTTACCTTGCACGCCCCGAGTTCACGATGGTTTCGGATTGCGTCAATTATTATTTCGCACCTGCCTTTATTGCATCGCGTGTGGCCCATCAGTGGATGGACATGCCCCATGGGCATAGGGCATGCCTTTGTCAATCTCGTTGTCCTCCAGATCGGAAGCGCTACTACAGGGGGTTAGGGGCCTGCTTGCAGGTTCGCTAACCTCGGTTTTCTGGTCCAATTTGACACTCATGATCGCGAGTCCGACTGAGCGACCGATCTCGAGGCTGGACGACTTGTTGTCTATGCTCGATAGTGCCTTTGGAGACCAAATTTATTTTCTGGCTCTACTCCCTCTGTGATAAGACGGACCAATACCGTATTCAGAGGAATGGAGATGGATGTGGAGTGCCTCGAAGCTGGACGACGTTCTAAATTTGGCGCTGTGGATGTTCCGAAAGTCATGTGATTATTGTCCCCTGTAGTACTTCAGCTTGAGTTCTCGAACTGCTACATTGGTTCTTGGCCTCTCCCATGCTGCGTGCTGTTGTTACTCGTTCGACAAGGGCATTCAGGCCACGGCCCGTCTTGTGCACCACCAGGTTTGCCCAGTTCCATCTTGCTTCTCAACTTCTCAGAGTCCTCTTCCAGGAGTTTTGCAGTTTCACGTGTACGCTTCACAGAGAGCTTTACTCCCACTTCACTTGATGTGTTTACAGAAGAGGAAGAGATGCTTCGAGAGTCAGGTAGTCATCTTCATCCTTGTTTAGCTCAATACTGATCAAGACATCCAGTGAAGCGGTTTGCCAATGAAGTGGTAGGGCCCAAAGTCCGTGAGATGGATGAGAAGGAAAACATGGACCCGTCAATCATCCAAGGGCTATTCGAACAAGGGGTATAGTGCCAGCGTCCTCTTGATAACTCGCCTCATTTACGCGTTGACTAGCTCATGGGAATCGAAACAAACGCTGACTATGGCGGTGCCGAGTCTTCGTTCACATCAGCTATAATAGCGATCGAGGAGCTTGCCAAAGTTGATCCCTCAGTGTCGGTCATGTGCGATGTTCACAATACCTTGGTGAACACCATCTTACGACAGCATGGAACGAAAGAACAGCAGGATAAGTGGCTCCCAGAACTTGCACAATCCAAGGTGAATGACTTGCCAGTGGAGCCCATGGTGGCGTTTGAATTGGCAACTGAAATCACGTGTAGATTGGGTCCTTCTGCTTGTCTGAGCCAGCCTCTGGCTCAGACGCATTTGCTTTGCAGACCCGAGCAAAGAAGGATGGAGATCATTGGGTTATCAATGGTTCCAAGATGTGGATCACGAACTCCCACGAAGCGGAAATATTCCTTATATTTGCGAACGTGAGGTCATGGTGGTGAAGTTCCGTCGCGTGGTTTTACAATCATCTTCCAGATTGATCCAAGTAAAGGATACAAGGGCATAACTTGCTTTATCGCAACCAAAGACATGGGTATCAAGATAGCAAAGAAGGAGGAGAAGCTTGGTATCCGTGCATCCTCCACTTGCACACTCAATTTCGATGACTTGCGTATACCTGCGGAGAACGTCATAGGCGGTGAAGGCAAAGGTTACAAACTTGCGATCGAAATTCTGAACGAGGGTACATCTTTTTCGTCCTCTTTCACTGGTCATTTTTCAAACAATCAGCTTTACAGGTCGGATAGGGATCGCGGCTCAAATGCTTGGACTGGCTCAGGGCGCATTTGATAAAGCTGTTCCCTATACATACCAGCGCACTCAATTTGGCCAGCCCGTAGGCACCTTCCAGGGTATGGCCTTCCAAATCGCCCAAGCCGCAGTAGAGATAGAGTCGGCTCGTTTATTGACTTATAATGCTGCTCGGAGGAAGGAGGAGGGCAAAACCTTTACGAAGGAAGCTGCAATGGCAAAGTACTGGGCAAGTGTCATCGCCCAGCGAGTCTCTGGTCAGGCGATCGAGTGGGCAGGAGGGGTCGGGTTTACTCGAGAAACCGGAATCGAGAAATTCTGGCGAGATTCAAAGATTGTGAGTGACAGTGGTCGATGTCCCAGCAATGTCCCAACCGATCGTCAATTAGGGAGCTATCTATGAAGGAACATCGAATATCCAACTCCAGACCATTGCCAAGTTTATTCAGAAGCAGTATTCTTAGTTGCAACGGGTATTGGCTTTGTATCCTACGATGTCATGGCTTTGCGGCTTTGCATGAAGAGCAGCATGCCTTCAAATACCGCCCACCCAATTGTAGAACTTAATATCTTGCGTGATATGCGCAGAGAAGCCCCGTCAAAGAAACCGAAAATGCCTCGTTGCTGCTATCCAGATAAAAAAATGTCTCTCGAAAAGGTTCTGAGAAAGCGCGCGCACCTGCCATGTTCTAGTTACTGTGGATAACAAACCGTGGTATTGTTGCTCAGAGCGAACTTGCATCTTAGTCTAAATGATTTCAGCACGATGAGCACATTAAGCAGAGAATAATAACTACCTTGATAACATCGAAAGGATGGGTGGCCAGCGTGGCAATACCGCCTGCCGCCGCCGCCGAGAAGCTATGAATGGTCGTGGCATGCGCACCTGGTGCCAAATACACTGTTGATATGCCTCTCAGACAAATCCTCAAGAGAGGGTAAACGTGAGCTTGCTCGATTCTTGTTTGATTGCTTCATAGATCAGGAGAAACAATCCAGCGTATGGTGCGTCTCGCAGCGAGGACGCTACGAATCCACGCATCAAATCTGATGGTTTCGTACGAACAATAGACACGAGGGACGGAGCTAATCTGCGGTACGCGAAATGTTCGCTCTGCAAACAATTAATCGCGTGCAGCACTGAATGGGGGGGTATAACATGCCTCGAACCGCGCCTTTAAAACCGAGATCGGGTTCAATAGGAAGCCCACTGCGACCCTCGTAGTTGCACCAGCAAGTAGGTTACCCTGGCTGGTGAGCTTCGGTAAGACGCTCTTGGTATCCCCTTCCTTCTTCGTCGTTGCGACTGAAAAGTACGGTGACGTTGCCATTACCGAGCGCAAGTGGGTCAGGCTTGTGAAGTAGAGCGCTACTCCTGGAATATTGCTTCCGGACGTCAGTCAATGCCAATCCGAATCGGTGGAATGTAAGTCTACCGAGCAAGCGAAGCACTCGTTCCTCGCCACAGACCTATTATCCCATCCTGCTTGATGATCGCGTGTGTGGTGCGCCACATAAATATGGCATTCCTTTCGTACAATTGGGATTAGAAAACAGTCAAAGCCCCAGTAACGCGCTCACCGAGAACCAGGTGCAGAGTCACCTTGCTGGATGCGTGTTTTCAGTAGGTCCACTGTTTGAAGCATGTCATTGGCGTAGAAATAATCGCAAAATATGTGTTACTCACGAGGCTGGAGAATTATTGCAGAGGCAAATCCAGACAGAGCGCCTATGAATACCAATTGAAAAAGCATACCAATAACCTTTAGCAGAGTCTGACTTACCAGAGAAGAGCTGTTGACCCACAACCACATTGGTCATTAGATTTTCAGAGTAGCAGCGGTGGTCGAGAGCAACACAAAAAACATACTCACGTGCACCCGGGGTCCTGTCCCGGCAGATCCCGAGGCGCGACTTTCTATGCGTTTTCTGCATCGATGAGACGGCCACTGCGTGATGTCAATGCAGATCTTTGGACAAGAAGTGAGCCGTCTCGAAACGCCAAGCTTCGAGGATGCTAACCAAGTTATCACCAGGCGACCGAAGAAAAGGCCGAGAATGCGCGACTTTCCTCCTTCGTTGGTGCCCTCGCTGTCGGCGATCTCGTCAAGTCAACACTGGGACCCAAAGGAATGAACAAAATACTCCAATCAGCATCGACCGGTGAAATCAACGTAACAAACGACGGTGCGACAATCCTCAAATCCATCCAGCTCGACAACGCCGCGGCCAAGATTCTCGTCAACATCTCCAAAGTCCAAGATGACGAGGTCGGGGATGGGACGACGTCCGTGTGCGTCTTGGCGTCGGAGCTGCTTAGGGAAGCCGAAAAGCTGATCGCGATGAAAATTCATCCTCAAACTATCATCGAGGGATATCGGCTCGCGAGTAGGGGGGCCTTGGACGCGTTGGAAGGAGCGGCCGTGGATAACGCGTACGTTTCCTTGCTCTCCATCGGCGCTTCTCAATGTCTCATAATATCTTTATAGATCTGATATTACGCGGTTCAGACAAGATTTACTCAACATCGCCAAGACTACGATTTCATCAAAAGTTCTGTCGCAGGACAAACAATACTTTGCGAACCTCGCTGTCGATGCTGTTCTTCGGCTGAAGGTAAGAACATGTCTTGCATCCTTCCCTATGCTTAGCCTACTCCTTCTAGGGCTCCACGGATCTCGAGCACATCCAGATCATCAAAAAAGTCGGCGGAAAGCTGACCGATTCGTATCTTGACGAAGGTGCGACTACGCATTCGTGTATAAGGAAAATACTTCTTACATTATAACAGGCTTTATTCTCGATAAAACGATCGCGGTAAACTCGCCGAAGCGAATGGAGAATGTCAAGATCTTGATCGCCAACACTTGTAAGCTATATGCATTGCAAGATATACCATGTTGATGGGCGACCTTGTTAGCTATGGATACCGACAAGATCAAGGTATTCGGTGCCCGCGTAAAGGTAGATTCTACCGGTAAACTCGCGGAATTAGAGCGCGCAGAACGCGAGAAAATGAAAGAAAAAGTTGATGCGATCGCCGGTCATGGAATCAATTGTTTCGTTAACCGGCAACTCATATACAACTACCCCGAATCCTTGCTTGCGGAGAAGGGCATCCTGGTCATCGAGCATGCAGATTTCGAGGGCGTAGAGCGTCTGTCACTCGTGACGGGTGGTGAGATTGCGAGTACGTTCGATCGGCCTGATCTCGTGAAGCTTGGGAGGTGCGAATTGATCGAGGAGATCATCATTGGCGAGGACAAGGTAACACATACAAACGCTATCCATGACTTTTCCCCTGACAGAGATTTGTAGCTCATCAAATTTTCTGGAGTTGCTGCTGGCGAGGCGTGTACCGTCATCCTGCGCGGTTCTACGAACCAGATGGTCGACGAGGCTGAACGTTCGCTACACGATGCCCTCTCGGTATTGTCACAAACAGTAAAGGAAACGCGGGTCGTTCTTGGTGGCGGATGCTCTGAGATGTTGATGAGTTGTGCAGTCGACGAAGCAGCACGGAAGGTCAAAGGAAAAAAGTCTATCGCAGCCGAGGCTTTTGGCCGAGCGCTGAGGCAGATCCCTACGATCTTGGCCGACAATGCCGGATATGACTCGAGCGATCTCGTAGCGCGGTTACGAGCGGCGCACTACGAGGGTCAGTCGGAGGCGGGGCTTGGTATGTAGAGTCTCATGGTTCTCCTCTGTAACGGACGTCAACTAATACGTTTGTATGGAGACATGGACGAGGGCACCATCGGGTCCATGAAGACACTCGGGATAACGGAGAGCTACAAGCTAAAGCGGCAGGTTGTGCTCAGTGCTACAGAGGCTGCGGAAATGATTATCCGGTATGTAATCACTCGGGGAATATTGTTATGCGCTCATTTCAATCATAGGGTGGACGATATTCTTCGTGCGACACCTCGCAAGCGAGAGGCGGTATAAGTAGGAGTTGTATACATACGATTACTTGCTGACATTGCCACGAATAGACATGTATTTTAGCTCGGAGGCTCTTTGACCCGAATCCTGACCAAAAAAGTCCACGAGGCGTTTCCGAGCATTGTGTGTTTTGGACCTGTTACACGCTAATTGATCTCCTGAGTGAGACTGACTACTGTCGCTCACAAGTTCTTCAGGCAGCTGCCGTCGTTTGTTCTGTTTCTTTCCAACATTCGCATTGACAGACACGTTGATATCGAAGCCATCGATCAGTCCAAGCTTTCCAATGGTGCGCAATATTTACGTACGGTTGAAAAGGCTCGCCCAGTCTACGACGACGACGGTCGATGTTCTCTGAATCTGGTGAAGTGAAACAGTCAACATTGTTTATTGACTTGAAAGTTATGGCCTTATGTCTTAGGGTGGGCGTGTGTTGCGATGGTATATATATGATTTTTTAATTTACTGAGTTTTTCCTCTCCAATTATGCTGAAGTCTATGGGTGAAGCCTGCAAGAACAGTGATAAGCTAGTTAGAGACCGGCCCAACTAGGGTCTTCCGAAACTAGATGCACGGCCGAACTTCGTCGGCAAATACCTTGTTTGGCACTCACAGTACTGCAAATGTGAAACAATTTGCTGATATCAATCTCGCCGCATCTACAATCGAGTTCATCCGGTAGGCACGATGAAACTGCCTGTTGTGATTTCTCTCATACCACTGTTTCACATCAAGTGCTCAATGATTGGGCCCCATGCCCTAACGATCTGACCGTCGTCACAGTCCTGTCATTTATCAGTATCGTTTGTTCAATTCGTACCCACGATGCACCCCAGACCGTTGCCATCTCATGCTACATTAAAGGTCAGCATAATTCCAGCAAGTCCTTGCTTTACTTTCTGTCGATTCTTACCTCAGGCTGTTCGGAATGTGCTTCACAATACTGATGCTAATCATTGCGACGGTGGTATTGACAGTCACAATGGCTGAGTTGGACCGCAAAACCAACGGGACGATCATACCACTCACTAAACGCCCGTCGCTGTTGAAGGCCGACGGCACCGTCGATTTAAATGCACTTTACTCAGTCAACACGTACGTCATATCAACTGACGTTGCATGCGCTAAAGAATCATTTTCATAGCAAGATTCTGCGTGGTTTCGAAAATTATGAAAATTTTACGGGAACTCCGCACCCCTTTGCTGTGAAAGGGGTTGAGTCTGAGCCTCCAAACTTGAAGCGCGCTGGCGTTAGCACCAGTCTGACGAATTTCAACAATATGATGTGGTATACCACAATCTGGATTGGCACACCTGCTAGACCTTTTACCGGTAGGTTCAAGTCCATGCAATATATATCGACCTCTGATCTCCGTTGCAGTCAACATCGACACCGGTGCTAGGTCAGTGCTTTCTGTCAAACCCTCGCAGCTCATTTGTTGAATCTTACGCAGTGAAGTCTTCATACCAGGGCTTGCCTGTTCACAATGCGAAGGACACATAAAATGGGATCCCAAATCATCTCGAACCTCACAAGATAAGAATGTGGTATTTGAGCTCGGGTTTGAAGACGGAGCCTCCGTCTCTGGTGGACTATACATTGATAGTGTCACCATTACAGGCCTCACTGTATGTTCTGTATCTTCCATGAATGTCATTATTTCTGACCGGCGTATAGGCAGACCATCAAACTATCGGTGTTGCAACAACATACTCCGATAGCATGGAAGTCAACAGACACCCAGCAGATGGAATGTTGGGAATGGCGTTCCAATCAATCTCAAAGTACTTCGATACCCCCCTATTCGAAACACTGATCGATGAAGAAAAGGTGGAAGAGCCTGTATTTTCCATCAAGCTCTCTTCCAGTGGAGGCGAGTTGTACCTTGGTGGATCCAACACAGACCTGTACACAGGTGACATCGCTTATACCGATATAACTGTGGTGGTGAGCTGGAATGTCTGGACGTAGATGATACATAACTTATTATGGCCATCATTCAGGGATTCTGGCAGGTGGTCATAGCGAGAATTCAAGGTAACCGCAAAAATCTCTTCACAGATGTACCTGCCATCATCGACACTGGTTCAAACTTTATTTTTGGTGATCCATCCAGGGTTTCCGATCTACACACAAACCTTGGTGGTAAGAGTGTGACGCCTGAATTCTTTAGTTGTGAGTAACAATCTAGCTCCAATTTGATGTTTCATTTCCACCGACCTCCTGCAGTCCCATGCAACAAGTTCCCGACAATAAGCTTCGCCTTTGGCGATAGGACATTCCGGATCCCTGCATCTCTCCTCAATTTGGGACCTGTTTCAGATGATTCGCCCGACTGTTTCAGCGGCATTGTCAGTGGTGGACATGAAGAAAGTAAGTTTTGCTATCCATAATTTCCGGGAGTAGTTTTCCAGTGCCCTATGTTAACCTGCACTAATCCCCAGATTACTGGATCATCGGGGGCACCTTCCTAATGAGTGTTTATACTGTTTTCGATTTCGGCAACAAACGAGTCGGATTTGCGGACCTTTCCAACTGATCGTTGCGAGTGTAGCATGCCGAATGTATCTTTCTGAAGGGCTGTGGTATAACTAGATGCACGGCCGAACTTCGTCGGCAAACACATTGTTTACAATATTTCGTTCCTGTTCAACTCTCGTGTATTTACTTTGACGTCCGATCAACAAAAATTGAACAGTAAGGTAGCCTTGATAACTGTTGGCTAATACTGTAGTCTATGTAGTTTACTTAGTGAAATACCACTGTCACTGTAGTAGACTACATGACTGTGATTAGGACTGCGACCAGACCCAGACCCGAACTCGTCATGAAGGAGATGTCCAATTTTGAATGACAGATCATCGAGCGACGGTAGCTCAACGATGGCCTTCCAGAAATCCGCACCCACAACGTGGTTCGAGAGCTGAAACTGGCGGATGTTCTTCATGAGAGTCATTGCAGGGATGCACTTCTTCAAGGTGAAGGGATCAACATCCCATACGCAGTCCGCGTTGTACGAGTTCGTGAGATGAAACGCCCTTACTGTCTGGGCGAGTGCGAGAGGCTGCTCCTCTGCAATCTGTGTGCATAGCATAGATATTAGATCCAAGCGAAGCCTTGTATGTGAGAGCACCATCATAGGAAAGAGAGCCACGAAGCTCCACAGTTTCGAATACGCGTGGAAGGCAGACGTTGGCAAAGAACCTGCAGACACGAGAGAGCGTGTGGAGTATCTTGAGTTTTTCTGGTGGTAGGTTCTCATTGAATGGGGCGACGAATTCAAAGACGTGAAGGTAAATCTCGTTCGGCACGATGGGTAAGACTTTGTCGACTCTCCGTCGCTCGGGGGCTGAATAGATGCAAGTGAGAAGGAAAAGTGAAAATGTATCAGTTTTTACTCACTTGGGGACCATTTGAAGAGAGACATGCCTCAGTGCTGGTATGTAACTGGACACAAGCGTAGCGTGAAATTGCGTGTCTGCACGACTCAAACTTTACTTTTCCAAAAATGCGTCGTGACGGCGTCTTGCCCTCCTGCTTGAACAGTCGACGTTCCACGACCGACTGCGCTGATATACCCATATGATCGAGATATCGAACCCCGGAACAAATAATGTTGTTTTTCCCAACATGCGATTCCTGCAGCGTGCGTGAGCACGACTCGGCGGAAAGGAATGTAGAAATTAATTTGATTGTGTCGCATCCATTGACGACCCAAGTACTACTACTGTGCATGCCGCATCGACCTATCGGCGTCGTCATCTCCATCAGTGGTGGATTCAACGAAGAAATGCCCCGTTTCGCAGGACAGGTCCTCGTCAGCGCACTCGCAGTCCCGGTCGGGCAGCCTGCCGACAAAGGCGACGGGTGCTCTTGCCGGCCAGTCTCCTCACTCCCTCACTTATGTTTTCCAGCTTTCAAGAAACATCCTCCGCATCTCCCCAGCCCAGATCAAGATACTCTACGGCTTTCTCGAGGATTCGTTCGACCCTCTCTGCGCATCCACGGCGCCCATCCTCTCCTCACTCTGTGCCAGCGACTCTCCATATGCTGACTGCCGCCCCCTCCTCTCCTTCTCCTCCCCTCCTCTTTCTCAGGCTACAGCACCGTCAAAGTAAGCACCCTCCTCGACCTCGTCAAACGACTTTGACCCCGAACAAGTCGAAACCTAGTTCATGGGCCGCGCACGCCGTGGCGAACTCCGCATCTGTGTAGACCATGCCACAGAGACCATCTCCTTTATCGACGAGCCATTTGCCCGCTCCGGCAAGTTCCGCCGTCTCTGGTCCGAGCAGCCCCTTGCTCTATGACAACATCACGGTCCAACCGTCCTTAGCTGAGCTCGTGCGTACCCGCTTGAGCACCCTCGCGACGGCGTTCTACAACGCTGTGCGTGTGATAAACCGACCCAGAACCGATGCTCCCCCCGATGAACAAGTTGTGCGCCAGTCTGCCCAGTCCGCCAACTTGTCGTCGCAGCCAACGCCAAACGGTGCGCCCTCTCTCTGCGCAAAGCGCTCATCGCACGCACTTAGCTCCTCTCGCAGTTGAGCGTACGCAAAGAAAAAGAGGAGGCGTCCTACCGCGTGGAGCTCAGGCGCGCCAAGCTGATCGACGAGCAAAAAGAACAGGAAGATGCCAAAAAGAAGGAGATCGACCACGCGAGACGGGTGATTGAATGGAGACCAAGAATGCTTAGGACTCAATGAAGCGCGGCGGGCTCAAGGATTACGGTACGTCCTGGTCCTTTATCGTTCCCTCTATCATCAATACCTTGTCTAGGATATGGACTTGAGCAAGGATAGATCGAAGTCGAGTAGCTGGAAAGGAGAAAAAAAGACATGAACGTGCTTTGCGGATCGACCACATCGAGCGGGCCGCGGGCGTACCGCAAAGAAGAGCGCCTGCTGCTCGCGCGAGGCTATACCGGCCGCGAGACCTTTCACACACCGCAAAAAGCAAGAGTAGAGAACAGCCTGAAGGCTCTGGCGACCGAGAAGCGGTTGAGCCGAATGCAGGGCGACTATAGAATGCACTGGGGGACGTTGTTGGCTGCGCGCAAGGAAGAGTATGAGAGACAACAGGCGGCGGCAGAGAAGATAGAGAAGGAGATGAGAAGGAGGGCTGCGTATGCGGAAAAGATGAAGGAGGAAAGGAGGAAGCGGAAAGAAGAGCAGGAGGCCGAGGGGAGGGCGGAGCAGAAGAGGGTCGAGGCGGGTCAGTGTTTCTTGGTTGATGTCGGTGTGTGTAGTGGGAACGACCCTGGATTACAGAACGACGTGCGACAAAAGAAGCCGAGGCGGCGAAAAAACGGCAAGAGGAGGAGCGGTTGGCGGGCTCGGAGCAGCATCGACAATGCCAGATCGAGCGAGCTGTTGCACTTGAAGAAATGCACAAGAAGGCACAGGGGGAGCAAGAGGCGGAGGAACGTTCAAAGATGCGTGCACACTCTGCTAGGATGAGCCCTGAGGCCCAGTGAGAATCACACATCCGGAAATCGACTCCGAACGACGGAAATGTAGCCGGTAGACTGTAGTCGATCTCCGTGGCTGAGTGGCACAGATGGTAGATAGAAAATATGTCTAGATGTACTCTACGAGTGTTAAATATATGCTCTATATCATCATTGATATCTGGAAATTCATCAGCAAACCAGCCCTCAGATGGACAGCGCTGGCCAGGACTGTCCAGGTCCGACAGCTCTCCAGGTGCCCCCAGCAAGGTCCCTAACTGGCTATGCCTGGACAGCTCACCCCTAACTGGACAGACCTAGACAGCACTGTCCAGCTCCCCCAGCTG
>JBBPOS010000234.1:0-42847 GCA_038091575.1 Leccinum subgranulosum
AGGAGGGGTCGAGTGGCAAACAAGAGGCCAAACAAAGAGCGGGCGGGGGACGACGAGAACGAGAGGACGGTGATCGAGCGCATCTCCCCCTACTCAATGGGCAACGCCGGCTCTTCTTCCGGACGCCCCCATCACGACGACACCGTCGACTACGGCGCCCTCACGCCGCAGGGCGTATACACCGGTCCAAGAGACTGGAACCACGCCATCGTCACTCAGCTCGTCGTCGACAGGAAGCTCGCGCCTTTCTACCGCCCCCTCGATGATTACAGCGACGACTGGGACGACGACCAGATCATCGCCGCCCGCAAGGAACTCCCAGACACAGACTCTGCCCTCCCCGACACCCCCGCTCTTCGCCAAGACTCCCGCGACCAACCCCGCCCGTCCCCCGCACCAAAACGTGCATCCACCCTCAAGGAGCCCTCCCGCTATCCAGAGGCTGCCCTTTACAGGGGTGCGGTCGAGTGTCCAATCTGCTTTCTCGTCCGTCCTCTCTCCCCTTTCTTCCCCTCCCCGCCTGTTGCTCACTCTTTTTAAGTATTACCCCCCAAACATCAACCACTCCCGTTGCTGCGATCAAGCAATCTGCACAGAGTGCTTCGTGCAAATAAAGAGAGCAGAGCCTACCACTACCCATCTTGTCTCAGAACCCGCAGCGTGTCCCTACTGTGTCCAGGATAACTTTGGTGTCGTCTATACACCACCTCCATGGCGAGCAGGAATCGGTAGCGACGGAATGGTCAGTCATTCCCACCTCTTCCTCCCGCCTCTTGACCTCGGTCATCTTTCTAGTCTCCTCCCCCTTGGGCCGACCCCCTCCGGTCACACCAAACCATCCCCGGTCCCTCCAGCACTCATAAGCGTCGTCGAAAGAGCTTCGGCCATGACAGTCCAGATGTTGTCACAACAGGTGCGTCGTCCTGTTCGCATACCTTCTCCGCTCTCTTACCTCCTCTCAACAAAGACCATATCCGACCCGACTGGGAAGCCAAGCTTGCTGCCGTCCGCGCAGCGGCAACCCGTCGCGCAAACAGGAGAATAATTATGAGACAGGTCGGAGATAGGCTCATTCCCGTTGGTGTCACCAGCGGTCGCGTGCACACCCTCCCGAACACAGAGGGTGCAGATGCCGCAGATGCCGAAAATGCACCCCCTGGCGGTACCTCCGGCAGTCGACGGCGCCGTGGTCCGCGGATGAACGGCCAGGACCTAAGTCAACTCCTCGGACAAATGGGTTTAGGTGGACAAGACTTGGAAGAGGTAAACTCACACCTCGCCTTCTCCACCCACGCTCACCTTGTTCCAGCTCATGATCATGGAGGCCATGCGTCTCTCTCTTATCGAGCACGAGGCGCAGCAAAGAAGAGAAGAAGGCAGAACCCGGCGTCAGGCCGTACCAGATCAAGCCGCCGCCAACACACCCTCGGCAGCAACTCCCACTGCTGACGAGTCTTCTTCAAGGACCCGATCCAGTGTCACGACACCCTCAGTAGTTCCGCAAGGTCCATCGGCTGGTGATCCCCCCGTTGGCACTTCCGTTCGTAGTCGCTCATCGACTCCAGCATCAGGTCAAACAACCTCTTCGTCTCGACATGGGCCTGCCGTTGACGACCTGAACGTCATTTCCCACAGCATCGAGCGATCTATTGGCCAACCCGCGTTCGTGACAGAAACACCGACGCCTGTTAGTAACGGCGAACCTGCTGTCCATATATTTGATGACGATCAACGCTCTCCGTTGGGCACCTCCATCCGTGCAGACGACCCGCAGTCAGAGGAGTCGGGGGCGGGACCAATGATGGCATCATGTATCGCTTTACCATCATCGTTTTCTGACACAGATCCATCAGAAAATCATTGACATCAACTCACCTCGACCTCATCGATGGATTCACCGATTATAATCATGTCATCAGTGCTCTCGCGCGGCTGGATTGGCACACAGATATATAGACGCGGGGGGCATGCATTTCAACGCGGAAGACATGGACAGTTTATGCAACAAGCGATTCATAGATTTATGAGAGCCAAACCGTTTTACACCGTCTTTTCTACCCCTGTCGGCATGATATGTTATCACGCTGGGCTTTCTTTACACGGGGAAATGTCTGATTTACTTGTAATGAATTTATGTAACTTTGCCATCCCATCTCATCCAGCTCCAAAGTGACCTCCAGAATACTGGGACCTACTACCGATTCAAAGTACTTTCACAACCAGGATTGTTCTGTCGATCCATTTTATACACACCATACGAATGCTACATACCTAGTCTCCCCATCAGAACATTTAATCGGCGGAGGAGTACCACCGATCATACTAAAGGTAGTCTTCCAGTCTACCGGCACCGATCACGAGGCCGGCGCATACGCGCTGCCGGTCCCGAAGCTACACGGTTCGTACACGTTTGAATTCATTGACAACCTCGTGGTGTGAGAAACAGACTGTATTTCATACCGCAGTGTGGCAAGGGACCGCAGAGGTTACTGTAAAAGCTGAAACGCGCGACAAAAGGAAACCGAGTCCGGCAGCACAGTACAATGCACGAAGTTTTCGAAATAAAAATAAAAATAAAAAAGTTCTACCGCCCTCTTTGGCGTTGATCCACCCATATGGGTTTCACGACTTCTGGATCTCTTCTTTCCTGAACGCGGCGCAACGGCGTCACTCTTTAGCGAGGGGGGAGGGAACGGTTCGAGAAGGACGGAGGAAAGCGCGAACTTGCCTGTGCTTCGATTTGCTCTTTTAGGACGCGTTCTTGAGCCATGCGGGCAGCTCGATTGGCGTCTACTTTCCGTCTGAGATCGGGAGCCATTGCCTGCGCGTGGGCCAACAGCAGCATCAGGTTAACACAGCCTGTCTATGCGATCCTCCGCAGCAGCAAGTAGCCGAGACAGAAGGATGTTTCAAATAGAAGGGACGTTCACTCACGGCGTACGTTTGCTCGGGGGTCGGCACAGTAGCTGCGGCGAAAAAAAAAAGAACAAGGGAAGGGCGTGTAAGAGTCAGCGAGGCCTAGATGGACCCGGAATGTGGACGAACTTCGCATCGCGAGGTATCCTATGCCCATCACTTGTGATTCGAAGTTAGTGCCACACACAGAATGACAGGAGGCTGAACGGAACGCACGACCACCCGCCACCAGCGTCAGCCTGAACCACGGGAAGCTCATGTTAAGAGGAGTTGGTAAAACACTTGGAATGATGCTGTGCAGTCGATTACAATAATGCAAGTGTACACGTTACTAAAGCAATCATCATGCAAATTACGAACACAAGAGAACGCTGATAAGTTATGTACGGGTTCTCTTTGTAACAGGTGTGTTAGATTATCCATGTCGAGATGTAACGTAGCGTAGTGTAAGGATACACGGACAACACTACCGGTCCGAGAAAGTCAGCCCTCTGCATGTAGGTACATCGGAATCGAGGAATGTTCCGCGTTGGCCTTCTTGCGTTGAGACCAGAATTTCCCCAGCATGACCGCACTTTTCCTCCGGCTCGTAGACTCTATGCGTACGAGTTCCTGCTCCCACGCCTGCACCTCTACCTGGTTTGCCTTCTCAAATAAAAGACTTCCACGAGCGTGGTGCTGTAAACTCTCGACAGTCAAGTGCCCGCTGGAGCTCACGCTTGAGCTCGACCCTAAGCGTAATGGTTCCACGGATTTTTGGCGCAGGAAGCTTCGAGAACTCGAGGGACATTTCGGGAAATGCATGGGATGGGCAGTTTCTGGTCGCGGAGGGACTACCAATCGGCTGCTTCGATTTCGAGAGTTTTCGTACGTTCCTCTGTCGGGTCTACTTCGGGGAGAAGTATACGGTCGCCTCGAAACCTCGGGCTTGATATTGGTCCCTTCTGGATACGGTGACGAAGCAGTCGAAATATTATGAAAGTGTGCAACCGGAAAGGACGATTTCGTGTCGGGAGTCACTGTGTTTGGGTCCGCTGAAACAAGGGTCTCGCCAGGACTGCGAGGGGGTGATGGGAGTTGTTCCGGGTGGCGTTCACGTTTGAAGCACCGAGGTGACTTTGATTTCGAGCGATCGGAATCGCTGTGCTTGGAGAATGCGAGACGCCTTTGCAGGTCATTTACGGAAACAATGCAGAGTTCCTTATCCTCGAGTTCTACAGTCTCTGCAGAATTCGGCAGGGAAGAGACGATCAACTAAGGGTTGCTGAGCATGAATGGTGAAACCAGGAGATGACAAATGCCATACCTTTACGCGAAGAAAGAACTTGACACTGACCATGCCGGTTTGGACAGACTCCCCCACTGCCCATCGACTGTTGGATTTGGTATCTGGCCACGAAAACGTGAGGTTGTGTCTCCAGACTCCAGAAGAGTCTCTGGAAAAGCGGCCCACAGATTCCGCGTGCGCAACTATATGGGTAGTTGGGCGGCCAGAGGAAAGTGGTGCAGCGTCGTCCATGTTGCATTCACGCCGTTGCAATAGCGGTCGTGAAGAATCTCCGGAATTTAAAGACGACGAAGAAGCAGGACAAGGCAAGTCTTGTGATGAAGAGGTGCTACTTTCGGGAAATGTCGACGAAGGGCTGTCTAGGATGTGATTGCAGGCACTCTGGGGAGTTGGGGGAAGATGTGACGAGAATCGATAAGGACCGGGTGGTGACTCGGGAGGGCCCAGCCGAAAGTCATTGAAATGTATTCGTCGCTCGACGAAAGCGGATGCACTGCGAACTGATAAAGAAGAGTCAAGGGGCTGGACAGTGAGCTGTATGGTGACAATATCCAGCGGAGCGACTGGATTGGACGGTACGACGACATGATATCGCAATGGCGAGCGAAGGGATTTGGATTTGAGTAAGATCGTGTGGGACGGGGAGGGGGACAAGGGCGTTGGGGGAGACAGGCTGGATGGCGCATCATAGCGCATAAGGAGTAAGTCAAAGTGTTTGATTTGACGACAGCCGACGGCTGAAATGGGGGTGTGATTAAGGACTGAAGACTGGTCAGAAACAGGTGATTTGCGTAATGTATGTACGCGCCTGCTTCGATACGCCAGAATATGCGATACTCTTGGGAGAAGAGCGCGGTGCTAGGTGCGGCGATGTGGGCGGGGAGTGTAAGGCGAAAGGGGTATTCGGAGTCGCCGAGCTCGGACCACTCGTGCGTATCGCACTTTTGCCAGAGAGTGAGCGAGTGCTCGTATAGGACGTTCGTCTGCGCGGAACCGAGACGACCCTGGCGCGATTCATAGCATCGGATGGCGACAGAGACGTCTTTAGCTAGTATGGGTTTGCCATCCTGCTCGATCTGAGTGCGTACGACTGGGGGGAAAAGTGAGCGGAGGGGGAGAGAAAGGTGGGAGAGGTGCACGTACGGCCTTCGAATCGAAGTGGAGTTAAGCCGAGGTAGCCTTGGTGGGGAAAATAACGGACGCCTTGGTTGCCCTTCGGGGATAGGAGGGAGAGCTTGACCATCTGATGTGGGGAGTGTCCGTGTACGTCGTGCGGTGCGACGAGGAGAGTGCAAGTGGGACGAGGAGGAGAGCGACAGGGCCGCGAGGAGGAGCGAGAAAGAGGGAAAAGAAGAAGACGCGATAAATAACGACGACAGTCACTCCCAAATAGGAAGGCGACGAGAAGCACTTGCTTGATCGGTGACCCCGAATGACCCTTGAGTGACCCCGCCAAATCTCAGATCTACCAATGACATGGTCACGTGAGTTGTCACTTGTGACAACTTCCCTACCCAGCGTGACATCCCGAACTCATCCTCCTCAGTCTAGTAGCAGTGAGACATGCCTCGCTCGTCGCTCTTCATTCCCTTTCTCCTCGCGGGGATGATAATTACAGTAAGTAACACTCGTATATTAGCTTCGTTTTCCTTCTCACCCGTCCAACAGGGCTCCAGCAATTCGCTCTGGAGCAAATGGCAGGTATGCTGGCCTGGTCCAACTTTCCACTACATTGTTTTATTTCGCTCTCCAGGACATGCAATGCGTCGAGAACTGCAATGATCCAGACCCTAGTCATCATGTTCTCTATGAGCAACCGGTTTGGCAGACCCTACAGATGTTCCGTTAGTCTTAATCTCCCTTCCAATCCACCCCTCTCACTGACCCTCCTCCTAGTCGGCGAAATGCTTTGTCAGTTGTCGCACATCTCCGTTCCCTTCAGATTCTCAGCTTCGCTTTTGTTCTAGGCTTCCTTCCCGTCATCTACACGTGGCTCACCACGAGGCGCAGCCCTTCTCCCGTCTTCCTTCCTTCCGAATCAGACGAAGACGAGCGATTCCAGACTAAGCCCGTCCCATCTTCGCAGGAGCTGCGAGGCTGGAAATTACTCCTCTTATGGTTCCCTGCCGTTTGCGATCTCACCGGTACTACGGTCCGTAATTTCCTATTCCTCTTCTCTTCCACCTTCCATTACTATCGATCGTGTCTCATTAAACTTTTTCAACGCTAATGCCGTGACTGCGCCTTCTTGTGGGACAATCTACAGCTCATGAATGTCGGCCTTTTATACACCCCAGTTTCCATCTATCAAATGACGCGTGGTGCCCTCGTTCTTTTCGTCGGCATTCTCAGTGTGATCTTCCTCCGCCGTCACCTTTGGTTGTACCAGTTCGTTTTTTCACCTTCCTTTCACTTGCTTCTCTAATTCGTCTCAGATGGGTCTCCCTCCTCACGGTGATGGCCGGCGTCTCGCTCGTAGGTTACAGCGGTTCTCTCATCAAGGACACAGTCAAGGATGCAGTCAATTTGATATCCGCTCATGTTACCGGCACCGTGTCGAATCCTACCGATCAAGACGATGTGACCAAGGCCCTCGTCGGTATGACTAACTTCTCGTTAGTCTCGAATTGGATAATGTGATTGTTGAACAGGCGTGTTTTTCATCTTGTTTGCCCAAGTCTTGTGAGAATTTCTCCGCCCCTTCGCTCGTCCTTTGTTTAGTATGGTTTCCTCCAGCACGGCAACGCAATTCGTGGTCGAGGAGAAAATCATGACCCGCTGGAGCGTCCCTCCTCTTGTTGCGGTAGGATATGAAGGCTTGTTTGGCTTTTTGACAATCGTGTTGCTCATGCCATTCATGGCACAACCATCTATGTCTTCTCGTTCCCCATTCTTTGACCTTCCGAGAGGATGGTATCAAATGATCAACACTCCGAGTGTTCTTTGGTCCGGGATTGCGATCGCTTTCAGTATCTCTTTATTCAACTACTTTGGCCTGAGTGTCACTCGACATGTGAGCGCTACAGCCAGGAGCTTAACCGACACCTGCAGAACTCTCGTGATCTGGTTGATCAGCCTTGCGCTGGGTTGGGAGCAGCTTCTCTTCCCCATATCATTTTTGCAAGTGCTGGGCTTCTCTCTATTGGTGTAAGTGGCCTGCTACTTGCTCAAGTTTTCGTTCCACTCACGGTCGCCCCCGTTAGTTATGGAACAGTACGTTGGTCATCTCTCTCTGCCATGCTGTAGTTTAACACAATCTTGTAGTTCTTGTTCAACAACCTGGTCCAACCCCCGCCTTTCCTCCGTCCACCGCCTACCTTGGCTGCACCGACGACTGGAGCGGAGGAAACAGAGGCGCTGCTCGCTGCGTCGGCTCTGGATGAATCTGCGACTCTGCCCGCGGACCTCGGTCAGAGTGGCTTTGATGTTCTCCCAGCAGACGAACATGTCCGAACGTCAGAGGACTAAAGGGGATGTCACTCTGTCGTACAGCCTGACTCAATAACTTAGTGGACTCAGCGACGTTAAACTGCTCCGTTTTGACGTATGTAGATCAGTGGCTCTGAAATATGGAGACGAGATTACATATTTATAATTTTGCCGACCATGACCTGCCAAACCGCCTTTTAGTTGATACACCGGCGAGACGGGACCGCATAATCGCGTGTGAGCAGAACAACAGAACACGCGGAGCAAAAGCCAAGCTCGGCTGAATGGGCAACTGTCCACACGAGTTTGAACAGCTAGAAGATGGAAGTAATTTTAGTAGACTGCGAGCAAGACTATTGCCAATGGCTATGGTTCCAGAGCCGAATGCACACCCTAGAAATATACCTCGCTGAGACCGCCGGGCGTGCCATTATGGGAAATCTGATGTGGACAACTGCTCGATCGGTGGAGAATGTCAGTCGAGTTCAATTCCGCAGTCAAGAACTTGATCGCTTCGAGTCCATCAGGCGATGTCGGGAGCTAAGCCTGCGATTCGCCGACGCAGCAACGAGGACGGCTTCTGAATGGATGCAATGCTGGCGCGTATACATATTTGCGTCGTGGTCCGAGGGATCTATTCGGAAACGCCCGGCAGTTTCCGGTACGTAATTGTGCAAAGTACCCAGTGTACTGCACTGCACATGCCAGTGGGACCCCGTGTACTCCTCTCGAATCGGTTGTCGCTTGACGCTGTCACTTACCGGCAATCCGTCGTCAAATCGACCCGCCAGGTGGCGGCGGCCATCAACTCAGCTCTAAATGGGTCTAAATATTGCCAGGCAGCGCGCTTTAAATTAGCCTAAGTGAGCCAAAGATACATCCTATTTCTCCTCGATATGGTTAGGTCGGGTTTTATGAGTTTGAGTTTAGTTAGAGCGCTCCGTCTGCGACTCGAAACTCACTGGCAGTAAGCTCTAGTACGTACTATTATAACGTGTTTTCGGATCTCCTTGGATCCAACCAAAGCAGGAAGCAAATACTAGTAATCTAGCGCCAACTTTGTAATATTGAACCGTAAAGTTTACTTATAAAATATTAGCTATTACTACTAGTATATGATCTACAATCAACTCTGCCAGTCCTTGGGAGTACGGGTCATAGTATGAGCTTCGCGGAGAGTGTAAACGTTCATGGTATATATGCATGTTGAAACTAGTAGAGTATTTACATTCAAAATAGCTCGTCGGTTCAAGCCCGAGAGCGCGAGAGCGCGAGCCTACTACATAGTGGACTCCAGCTTTCATGCAAATGGGGGACAGTCGAACCTAAATGTTGTTCCGAATAAGTTCCGAATAATCAATCTAAAATTATTGTTTAGGGTCCAGGTCATTACGGAGTCGAAGTGTTCTGTCCGCATTCGGGGCATTGAATTGCACATGCGTCGGAAAGGCTGCTTCAGAAGCGTGCAGAAAGCACGTCGATAAGGATATGTAGTAATATGTGTATACTTTTGTACCCACATTCTCCCGGCCACTCCACCTGGGTGTCACTCTGTTGTGGATTCATCGTCACTGTCACAAGTTCTACCGGCCGCGAGCAACGTCGCTTCTTCCAGTTGCTCAAGCTCCCACCCGATCACCTTTTTCGACACCAGCAATGTGGCAAGTTTGCTGGACAGATCGAGAAGCACCTCGTCACTATAAATTCCGTCAGGACCGGGGCGCAACGCCATATCATCGTGCTTACCTTGCACAGGCTTGAGACCACAAACAAAAATCGTCCAGCCAGATTCTGCTGTAGACATAGTAGACCTCATGACGATCCAATATCCGTTTCATCTCTATCAACCACCTTGTTACCATTCTTTTTCCTCGGCCCACACAGCAAGCCACATCCCTTCGGCATGCCTCTGACAGCTGAAACGAGCGATACAGAGGAAACGCCAGACTGCGTCTGTACGAGGCAGCTAGGGTCGATTGCAGTTCTGCATCCGTGAACGACGCTTGGCGTGGGTCTGTGATGTCCGATGTATACGGAGGTGGATCGAGAGCCGAGAACGCCGGCACCAGTGAACATATTGTCCAGGCGCTCTCTGGCGTTGGATCGTGCAGCGTCGTTCGCCTATCGTAGGCATAAGCAAACAGAATGGTGACAAGTGTCAGGTAGAGATTTCGTTCTTGGGTCCCATCCATGATATCTAAGAGCGGTTAGTGATCAACCAATCATTCCAGGAAGGTATGCCGTATGACCCACGCTCTTTGCGCGGAAGGCGTAGCATTTCCATCTTCTCTTCTTCCGTGTACACGACTTCCGAGCTCTTCATAGGGTCTTCCCAAGCAATAAGCTCTTGAATGTATTCGTCGTCAGCGAAGTCCGCCCTATATAACTGTAGGGTTTTGCCTTGCGTTCAGACAACGTGAACCAACGAACATATAATGCTCCTCGTCCCATTTTGCGTTTTCATGCGTAATTCGGAGGCTCCGTCTGTCTTTGGGATCGCTGGCTTCTGCACTGGAACCTAACTCGTTAATTTCGTTCTCGGTGTGGGCAACATGCATCAAGTAGCCGGTATACTTGTTCAGAAATCCATAGTATTTCTTGGATAAATGGGGTCCTTCTGTCGCTTCCGGGACCGTCTGAGGCATCTGCCAGTTGTTCTCTGCGGCTAAAGCGAGGGGGGGTTAACAGGAAGTTGGACCATTCAACGAATGCGGGCCACCTCTCTCAAATTCATCTCTTTCTGCCAGCGTCAACTGTGCTGCTTGGCGGGATAAGCGCTCAACACCATCTTCCCCTCGCAGAGTCTCGAGAACCTCTATTGACGGTGCAGGTGGAAGCCGTGACGATTGAGGAGCCAACAACTTGGCCAACAAATCCAAATCTGCAAATGTTTGGCCCTTGACAGCCTTGGCCAAAGTGATGGTCAAGTAACCAGTACTTGGATCATATTGCGCGGTCGAACAGTCTTCCTCAACGACCGCATGCGGAAAGTGCAGGCGAAGAAAGTAGGGATTGATGTGGACGGTCAAGAGCGTATCGTCAACATTTATCTCAGCATCGGAGGCCTGTTGGAAGTGACGGGGTCGTGGGTGGCAACGCCGCGATTCCGTCATCCAGGACTTACGCGGACTGAGGGACAATACATTGACACGTTAACCGTGTCGTCGGTTTGGTCACAGGAAAATTTCGGCGTGATCATAGTATCGTTGGCTTGATGAACACAGACTCGATGGAATCAGGAACTTGGCGTGGGTGGTCTGATGTGACCCGGTGGCGAGGTCGGTGCTGTACTTGGTGCCCAAAGGATGATTCGGAGATCAGTGACGAGAGCAGCGATGCTGTGTGACTTGAATCTGTGGCGGGTGTTTCAAATGCGTTGTCTTCCGATGCGGAGGTAAGTATGTAACCCGTATATACATTCGTCCCCTACATAAGCGACGTCGCAAGGCCAAGAATCATATCTACCCTCTAATTCAACGTCCATGGATCCCCAAGTGAGTCACATTCCCTGGCTACGACATTCGCATCACCGTCAACGGCACCCCACAGAAGTTAAACGCATATCCGCCGCTCGCGATGGTGGAGCAGCTCATCATTCGGGAGAAACGAGGAAACTGTATACCGATCTACATTCAACTGCCTGCGGATCTCATCACGCCCTGCATGGCATACCTCCGCATCGCGAAAGATTCTAGATACAGCTTCCTACTCGAATCTGTGATCGCCGGAGAGAACGTTGCTAGATACAGTTTTGTTGGTGCAGGTGCGTTGTATCTCTCGAAAAGTGCGTGGAAGACGGACTTGGCTTTCCGCAGATCCAATAAAGGTCGTCAAGACTGGTCCCACCGAAGAAATAACTGGGGATCCTATGGTGGCCCTCCAGAAAGAGCTTTCAGCATACCAATACATCGCAATCCCCGAAATCCCGACATTTACTGGCGGCGCTATAGGCTATGTTTCGTACGACTGCATACAGTATTTTGAACCAAAGACTGCCCAGGGGCTGCAGGACCCCCTCGGCATTCCGGAATCCGTCTTCATGCTATCGGACACACTACTCATATATGACCATCTCTTCCAAACCATCAAGGTTGTCTCACATGTATTCTATCCGAAGGATGCAGGGACAGCAAACTTGTCCTTTGTCTATCAGACTGCACAGTCTAAAGTGCGACGACTGGCCAAAGTGGTCCTTTCTCCTGCCATCCCAGAAGTCCCCCAACCTCCCATCCGACTCGGCAATCAGGCTGTTTCAGACGTCGGGAAAGAGGGTTATAAAAGGTTTGTAACAAGACTGAAAGAACACATCGTCGCGGGCGACATCATCCAGGCTGTCCCGTCGCAAAGACTTGCACGTCCCACAGACCTTCACCCCTTCAATGCATACCGGCACCTCCGCCAAGTGAATCCCAGTCCATACATGTTTTACTTGGATTGCGGAGACCTGCAAGTCGTCGGCGCTAGCCCGGAGACACTCTGTAAAGTGGAGGCCAACAAGGTGTACAATCATGCTATCGCAGGTACCACAAAACGAGGCAAAACACCCGATGGTTCGTTTCGCTATTTTTCGTCTGGTCACACTTCAATCCATTGCAGTACAGAGGACAAGCTACTCGCGGAGCAATTGAGCGCATCGGAGAAAGACAGGGCAGAACATATCATGCTGGTCGATCTTGCACGAAACGATGTCAACCGTGTATGCAAACCAGAGACTGTCAAGGTCGACCACCTCATGCAAGTTC
The DNA here is from genome assembly GCA_038091575.1 of Leccinum subgranulosum. NCBI lineage: Eukaryota > Fungi > Basidiomycota > Agaricomycetes > Boletales > Boletaceae > Leccinum > Leccinum subgranulosum. The sequence continues at coordinate 12,376 of JBBPOS010000234.1, forward strand.
AAAAATACAGTCATGTTATTCATTTGACCTCTCAAGTTTCTGGGATGTTGCGAGATGGCATGACGAGGTAAGCGGTCAGTGTACAAGAAGGAATGATAACGGAATCTGATTAAAAAAATCAATACAGATTCGACGCTTTTCGCTCCATTTTCCCCGCAGGCACCGTCTCCGGGGCACCCAAGATTAAAGCGATCGAGATTGTATCCGGTTTGGAGGGGCAAAAACGTGGCATCTACGCCGGAGCTGTGGGTCGATTTGATTTTGCAGAGGATGCCATGGATACATGCATTGCTATCCGGACAATGACATTCAAAGATGGTATTGCTTACCTCCAGGCCGGGGGCGGTATCGTATTCGATAGTGTGGAAGAAGATGAGTATGTGGAAACCATTAACAAACTAGGCGGAAATGTCAAGGCTCTCGCTGGGGCGGAACGTAAGTCCAACAACGTTTTTGTTTGATTTGATGCTAAGCAGCAACTCAAGAATTTTGGTTTGACGTGCAAGCGGAACAGACGAGAATTAGATAGACGTGACACGAGTAATAGAGAGCCACATTCATGTTTTATGGACTTGAGAGTTTGTCCAAGATCATCATCCGGTCTCTCTGACGTTCCTTCTCCTTCTCCTCCCCCCTCCGTGCAAGAACGCCTTCTCTCCCAGCGATACTAAGAACCCCGGATATCAATTGAGCAGTGCGTGGGCTTTCGTCGTTGGCCGGAACGGCGTACATAACGATGCGAGGATCGACGTTGGAGTCCACGATACCGATAGTCGGGATGTGCTGTATAGCACATTCACGTATCGCGTTTACATTGGCCATCGGGTTGAGGAAGATGACAAGGTCGGGGGTAATGCGATATCTTTGACTACCAGATGGAAAAAGCTGCCTTCTGTTCGTAAGGATTCCAGGCAGCCATCGCTCCCCGATGTGATAGCCTTGGTCTTCTAACTTGTTTGCTGCATTGCGGACAATGTCTCGGAGGTCTGATCGAGTGCCGACGAAAAGTACGCTGCCTCCGCGTTGAGCTACTGCTCTGACGACGCTAGCCGCTCGCCGCAAATGTGGAACAGTCTGATCCAAGTCAATGATAGTGAGGCCAGAGCGGACTCCGAAGGCAAAGGGTAGGAAATTTGGGTTCATGAGTGATTTTGTATGACCGAGATGCGCGCCGGCGGCAATGAGTGCAGATACTGTGGCCTGTGAAGGACCCACTGCGCGGGTATATGCATGGTGAGGTTGATAGGTGTTTTCGCGAGTTTGGGTGGAGCCATGTTCGCTGAACAGGTCAACTGCACTGAGAGGTAAGCCTCAGCCGTGAACTTGAAAAGAAACATACGCACAGAAGAGTTTGAACCGAGCCCTGTTCTCCTGCATTAGTCGCCAGTCATCCTGAGACCGCAAGGATATTTCACTTCCAGGAGCGGTGTACATCGTCCTGACGAGTCTCGGTAGACATCTCGCCGCTGTGAGCGACGTCCGGCTTGCCATGGTCAGCAAAGTGCGGACAAGTAAGTGGCGGTGCAATTTTCTTTTCTGGGCTTACCTCAGCGCGATCGATTTTTTTCTTCTGCCTCTTGCTTTCCTACTTACCCTCTACCACGACTCGACACTTTCCCCTTCTTAAAATCTAAACAATGGAGGACGACGCTTTTGACGGCGCTATTGGCATCGATCTCGGCACAACCTATTCGTATGTATTATATCCTCGATGATCATTCCGACGCTCATATGTCTTCAGATGCGTTGGTGTCTGGCAAAATGACCGTGTCGAAATCATTGCCAATGATCGTGAGCATCTTACATCGCTGCTAATCTAGTCATGGCACCAATTGTTGGTCATAGAGGGTAACAGGACCACACCGTCATACGTCGCCTTCTCATCAGAGGAACGTCTGATCGGTGACGCCGCTAAAAATCAGGCTGCGATGAACCCTCGCAACACAGTCTTCGATGCCAAGCGTCTGATTGGCCGCCGTTACGAGTGAGCTACCCGTGGGATGTAAACTTTTTGGTAGTGCTGATCTATCTTTTCAGCGATCCCGATGTCAAAAAGGTAATCGATTTTGTCGCATTCCGAGGCAACATACGTATCCATTGATTTTCAGGATATGGTCCACTGGCCGTTCGAGGTTATCGAAAAAGAGGGCTCTCCTTTGATCAAAGTCAACTACCTGGGAGAAGAAAAGACGTTTACGCCACAGGAGGTTTCGTCGATGGTCCTCACGAAAATGAAGGAGATCTCGGAGGCTAAACTTGGCAAGACTGTTAAAAAGGCTGTTGTCACGTGAGCTGAATACGACATCACACTTTCAAAAACCGATGTTCAATTCACCTCTACAGTGTGCCGGCCTACTTCAACGATTCTCAGCGGTTGGCAACAAAAGATGCTGGAGCCATCGCTGGTCTCGATGTTCTTCGCATCATCAATGAGCCCACTGCTGCTGCTATTGCCTATGGTCTTGATCGCCAATCAAAAGCCGAGAAGAACGTGCTGATTTTCGATCTTGGCGGTGGAACTTTTGATGTTTCTCTTCTCAACATCAGTGGCGGCGTTTTCGCTGTGAAGGCAACGGCCGGTGACACTCACTTGGGTGGTGAGGACTTCGACAATGCACTTCTGGAACACTTCAAAAACGAGTTCAAGCGCAAGACCAAGCACGATATATCTGAGGATCCTCGTGCTCTCCGACGCCTGAGAAGTGCTTGCGAACGTGCCAAGCGCATCCTATCCAGTATCACTCAAACGACCGTTGAAGTGGACTCCCTGTATCAGGTTTGTTGCAACCAGGCTTACCGCGTCATCTTCCTGTCTGATCGTGATTTGAAAGGGCGAAGACTTCTCCGCAAACATCACCCGTGCTCGTTTCGAGGAGATCAACGCTGCCTTGTTCAAGTCCACTGTTGACCCCGTCGAAAAAGTCCTCAAGGATTCCAAGATTCCACGTGAAAAGGTTGACGACATCGTTCTCGTTGGCGGCTCAACTCGTATCCCAAAAATCCAATCTCTCGTCTCCGAGTATTTCGGTGGTCGTCAGCTGAACAAGTCGATCAACCCCGACGAAGCCGTTGCTTATGGTGCTGCCGTCCAGGCCGCTGTCCTCACTGGGCAAACTTCAGAGAAAACCGCTGATCTCCTTCTACTCGATGTCGCCCCCTTGTCACTCGGTGTTGCGATGCAAGGTGACATTTTCGGCGTTGTTGTTCCACGGAATACCCCCATTCCCACGAATAAGTCGAGGACGTTCACCACCGTTGAGGACAACCAGACCACTGTCACCTTCCCCGTGTAAGTCTTGGTACCATGGTGTCGCTTAGTCCGGAATCTGATCATCATTTTTAGTTACGAGGGCGAGCGTACCCAATGTCGTGACAACCGCTTGCTCGGCGAGTTCGAGCTCACCGGCATTCCTCCTGTGCCTCGTGGTCAAGCCGAGCTAGTGACCACCTTTGAAGTTGACGCAAATGGTCTCCTGAAAGTGTCTGCTCAAGACCGTGCATCCGGCCGCAAAGCATCCATTAGTATGTGCACGATGAGTCGCCGTCTCGTAGTTATGCTTAGCCTCTTCTAGGTATCACCAACTCGGTCGGTCGTCTGTCCGCCGCTGAGATCGATCAAATGATCAAGGATGCTGAGCAATACAAGCAAGCCGACAAGGAATATTCTTCGCGGCATGAAGCGAAATCCGACCTGGAAGCATACATTCACCAGGTCGAGGGTACTATTACCTCGCCGGAAATTGGTATGAAACTCAAGCGTGGAGCGAAGCAGCAGGTTGAAGCTGAGCTTGCTCGTGCACTCGAGAAACTGGAGATCGAGGACTCCACAGCTGATGAGCTCAGGAAGTCACAACTCGGCATTAAGAGAGCTCTCCAAAAGGCAACCGCTGGTATTCGGTGAGAGGGCACATGAATATGCAGAATAGAACAGCGCTGTTTCCATTGTTGTCTCGTACCTGTTTTTTCTCTGTCAACTGGCCAAGGTGCTTGAATCAAACCATTGTTTTCATTCGCTTTCGCATCTTGTGCCTCGAGCGAAACTGTGCTATCGGAATTATTACCGGATCAAACTATGTCAACGACTCTGAGCAGTAAAGTACTTGTACTATGTTACGATGCCAATGCCTTGTGGATCTGCAAGGCAACTTCGAGCGTCCATAGTTCTTCGTCTGCGCCATCACAGAGAGCTTTGTCGGCTTCAGCCATGGCAATCACACATTTAGCCTTCTGTCGAGCAAGCAATGTCGGATGGACGATGAGTTTGTCATGCAGCTGGTTCGCTCGTAAGTAATATTATAGAACAACACAATCACTCCTCTCACCTGCACCAATAGTTGCGACGCGGAATAGCCTTCCCGCATCAGATACTTGACCTTTTTCCGGATGACATCGAAGTTCCCCCGTTTGGAATCCTCTGAGATGGGATCCGTTTGCATGTTGTCATCGATGTCGATACCAAGAGTCTGCGCAAAGTCGTTCACCACTGCATCTGGAACCACTCCAGCAATCTCTTCGATGTCTCGTGGGGTGATTGGAGTCGGGGGAGTTGTCGATGTAGATAGTCGGGAAGCTGACTGTAAATACGTTATTGATCGACGAAGGTCACCATTGGAAGTGCCTATAAGTGTGGCTACGACCTCGGGAGTGACATCAACATGTTCTGCAGTGGCGACATGTATAAGTCGAGACGATGTTGATGACGGATCAAGGGGGGTAAATCGGAACTTTGAACAGCGGGAGGCCAACGGCTCAATAATACTAAATGACGATGTGTGAGAGGCGCCAGGTAGGCCGATTGAGATGCACTGACCGCGTGACGTAGTTACAGACGAGACAAAAGCGAGTTATTCGCGCGTATGTCTCCATGATACGTCGCAGGGCACCCTGAGCGTCCTGAGTCATCGAATCGGCCTCGTCAAGGATCACAATCTTGTAGGGCGGACAAGGGTACAGGTTGCCGTCCGAGGCAGCTTTCTGTGCCCTCGGGGTTTGTCGAGCGAATGTTTTTATTTTCTCTCTGACGATGGAAATACCCCGTTCATCTGATGCGTTGAGTTCAAGCACCCGCTCTCGAAAGTTATCTGGACTGAGGAGTGACGAGAATTAAGACCAAACAGGTGATGATGGGATCCACAGTACATACCCGAAGAGTTGTCGCGACAGTGCAAGAATTGTGGATGTCTTTCCCGTTCCCGGAGGGCCGTAGAACAGCATATGGGGAAGCTGCGAAGATGATCAGAGGAAAAAGACGGTTGAAAGAGAGAAAAGTCTGACATTGGTAGATGTCAATGCCTTGCGCAACACCGTCACCGTGTGTTCTTGGGCCGAGATCTCATCTATGGTCCGTGGACGGCTAGTTGGGATGTGGTCAGATCAGCAACCACGCAAACAAGTTTATTCACTATTTTTCTACCCAAGGCTGCAACGCAGGGGTAACTTGTTGTTTTGATTCTGCGGTTGGCTTGGTTTGATGAGGCTGAAAGAAAGCCATTGATGATGTTAACTCGCTAGCAAGACGCGTCGGACACTGGCACAGTCGCGTATGACAAAATCATTCCCACACCGACACCGCAGACGCGACTTTGAAACACGCTCTCGCTCTCTTCACATCGGTCATCATGGCGCTCTCCGTCCCAGACGTCGGTGAGTGTATCAGAAAAAGCGTGTCAAGTTCACTCAGGAACGTGTTCTAGCCACCTCTGGCGCGTCTACGTCTTCCAGTGAGTTGCCTTGACCACCCGGAACGCGTGTCTCTCACATCTATCGCAGCAGCACAGAGCAACCCTATCGCAGAACTCAAGAATGGCAAAGTCATATTCAGACAAAAGTCAATCTCACTCGAGAAGGCTTCAGAGACCATGCAGGGTAAGCGTCGTGCTTGGTATCGTAATCACGTTAACGTGTACTGTCAGAAATTGTAAAATTTCGAGAGATGCTCAACACCCGTGTTCAGAACCAAGATCAACCTTTGGTCGTCATACCGGATGAACACAAACCCCTCATAGTCAAGCTGGCCCAGGAGAGGTGCGTTGTTGGTTCTGTACTTCTGTGAATGCCGCCAACCCAGCCTAGTGACAAGGGTGTCGTTCCTCTCGCCAAACAGATCCGTTCAACGTTACTCCCAGGTCCAGGCGAAATTGAGGATGCTCATCGTTTGAGTCTTGAATCAAATTTCCCTCTTTCAGTGGTGGAGAGTGCAATCAAGGCGGTGATGACTAGGACCAACTACGGACTCGATGGTTCCTTGGGTCAAAAAATCCCAGCTGTCCTTTCCGTTTGGCGGTGGGAAGTGAAAGACTGCTACAAAGATTGGCTGCCAAAATCCGCCAGAGACAACGCGGACGCCAGACTAGCTGAACGTATGCAGGTATGCGATGCTTGCCCGTTCTGTTGCAGGTGGGTCTTCTAACGATAAACAGGCGAATGCGGACTTGCGCGCGGCCTTTGAGAGTCTTTCCCAAGCCGAACGAGATTCCATTCTTGATCCAAAAGGTGTCCCCAAACACCCTGCAAAAGATACCAACAAATTCGAAAAACGATCGGCAAAGGCAGAGAAAGAAAAGAAACAGAAAGAGGCTCAGGACAAGTCGCGTTCGATCATGGCCAACTTCTTTGGAAAGGTTGGACTCTCTGCTCGGGTGTCACCTACAAAGGATCCAAGTGCTTCCGCCGCTACTTCCGTGGAAAGTGATTTTCAAAGAACGTTCAAGCCATTCGTGTTGAAGAAAGATGCGGAACTGGCACCACGCAACTGGTTTCTGGAGGGAAAGAGATCTCGTGATGGGATGACTGGCGTTTCCCATGAAGACGCCATCATCATTGACGATGACATATCGGTGCAGATACTAGCCAAGGATCTTGGGACGCTATCCGATAGTATCTCGACTGCCGTGGGTGATTCGCCAGGGTGTTTACAGGCGTTTATCGCGGAGCTTCGGCAGAAAAGCCTCGGTTCTTGCCCAAGAACGCGTAAGGCTGCCTCCTTCAAGACGTATAATCCTCGCAATGTTCGCGATACCACTTCGCAGCTGAACGATGCTGAGATTGCAGGCGACCCGACACAAGTCCGATATCTATTTTCGGTTCTCCGAGACCGCCGAGTCTTCCCAGCAAAAGTAATCATCTTTCATGAAGACTTGCGCCCAGGGTATTATGGAACATGGACGCGTAACTCTCGCATAGTTGGTCCGCGGACACCGTTCGAGCGCGATATTTTGATCCGTGATTACGGGTACGATAGTGGGGAGGAATGGGAAGACGAAGGACCAGGTGATGCAGATGACGTGGCAGAAGATGGAGAAGAAGACGAAGCAGACGCTGAAGGCGCGGACTCGGATCTGGACAGCTGGCTGGTCGACGATGACGATGAAATCCGATCCCCTCTGGACCTAGATGATTTGTCGCCCCCACCCCTGGATCTGTTGATGCCTCCGCCAAAACGGAAAGCCGAAAATAACGAGAAACGGTCAGAAAAGAAGAGAAAAGTGGTAGTGCCACTCGTGCCCTACGTGAAAGGTCCAGTCTGGGAATCGTATATTGGCCACTGTGAATATGATCCTTTCAGCGTATATCGCATACAACTTTTGAACGGTGAAAAACCCCTTGCCTTGGATCTGTCACAGACTTAACTAATCTGCTTGCCAGACACCCCACATCCTATCGACCCATTCACTTTCATATCCGTGATTCCTGATGAAGGTCGTAAATCCCAATCTAACACATCTACTGTGCTGCTCTTGCCTAGCGCAGATGGCACAGCGTCTTCGTCAACCTCTAAACGTACGGTGAGCTCCGCACCGAAGACTGTCTTCCCCGAGGCACACTTGGGCGCACTGCTCGAAAAGATAACTCAACTCGCCACGCCTAACCTTACCTTCCTTGTCGAGAGTATTTATCAAGAGCTTCGCGTCCACAAGGTCAAGAAGAACGCAATCGAAGCCAAGGTTCGCGAGATGAGTGAGAAGTCGAGGGACAAGAAAGTATGGGTTGTTAAAGAGGCGGTACAGGTTGGTTCTGTGCTACCTTTTGATACATCTCATTAACCCTTGTCTCTTTCGTAGGCTTCGCGTCGTCATTCCTGAATTATACACGTATATTGATTTTTGGTTCGACGTATTGTTATATCCTCCATACCCTCCATTAATAATATTACAACTGTGACCGGGCTGATTTAGACGTCATGAAGTGGCTAACCTCCAGACAAGTTCCGCTCTTTGGAGGACATCTGTATCGGGTATCGCACAATGGACATCGCCAGACTCTCCGCCTAGGCATACTTGTTCGTTCAACGTACAATCCACAAAATCGATGACTCACGAATAAGTATCTTCGTAACTTGCCCGCCTTCGTGTAATATGGGTTCGAATCCCATCCCTTTATATATCTTCAGGCGTAACCTAAGTGAAAGTCCGGATCAGTGTATTATCGATTCGACCGGGCTCAAGCTCACGTTAAACCATCCAATTCACGCTGATGATCCTGGGCCGGATCGGATTCCTCCAGCCTTCGTACGGACTCCTTTAGCGCAGCCAACTCCGCCTCCTTGCTTGCTAGCGAGCTCTCAACATCCCGAGTCGCCTTAGCAAGAGATATTCGTGATGCGTCGAGTTCGTTTAGCTGCCCAGCATGTTTTTCTACTGTTGGAACGTTGGATGGTCGCGTTGATGACTTGCGCGCGGCGTCCAGCAAGCGAGAGAGTGCTGCCAAGTTATGGTCTCTCGAATACAACGAGACAACTAGGTAGACGGTAGCACACACATTTAAGATTTGCATATGCCTCGTCGTTCTCTTTCTTGGCATTGGCATAGTTGACCTTCATCTGCTCCTCGGCGGCAGTGATCGTGAGGTAGTCGTCGTCCGGGTCGATAATCGTTGTCATCTCTCGCATAAGATTTCTGTTCGGGTTGTGCGAATGAGCGTAGTTATGGATGGAGAAAGTAGCGTAACTCCATACATGCATTGCTGAAGATCTTTTGATTGCAACTCTCTAGTCATGATGATGGTTATGCGTGAACGAACGCGGTCACGCGGATATCACGTGTACGCATTTTACCGCTTCGTTCTATCTCCAATCGCTCTGGCCAAAGTAGTCGCTTTGATGTTTCATGGATTTTACGATTCTGAACATATCGGCCAAATCGATTGTGGTATCGGAGAAACAATAAGTAGTTTAAGCGTTGTCAGATCAATGCTGTGGACTCGGAGTGGACCATCGTTTGTTGATTGTGACACTGGTGGTGCGCCACAGATTATCATGGCATTATAAAAAGCCGATCATGGCCCAGGAATGGTTTGATCAACACCTGTTCTCAACATGCTCCCAGGACGTTCTGACGAAGTGAATTTCGATATGGACAACAAGGTGGTGCAGGCAGTCCAAGCTGCACCTTTCCCCGCTGAGAGTTCCGATCGAACTGCTTGGCAAAACTGGCAACTGTATATCCTCCTCAGCAACATCATTAACATCTCAAATAACGCCTTGGACACAAAATACCTTGATTTCAAAGCCGAAGAGGACCTGTTTAATACCCACGAAACGTTGCGAAACGACCTCATTGAAGCTTGGGACTCGGAACACAAATCATTCGCCAAGATTCGAGGGCTTCGTACGTCTATCTTCATCATCCGTAACAATTTCCATCTAAGCTTATGATCCACCGTGCAGAAATCCTTCGCGCGGGATCCACTGTCGCTTCCGACTCCATCCCCTCTTCCGGCCTCAGTGATGGTGTTAAACGGGAATTACTGTCTGCGTTGACGCGACCTTATCAAGGTATTGCGGTCGATGCTTTCTATGAATATCTCGAGCGGAGCCATCGTTATTATCTGGACGAGAAGCGCGCCCAATATTATGCCAAATTCTGTTCCGTAGTACAAAGCTCCGGGACGGGAAAGACGCGCGCCATCTTAGAGGTACCCTATCCTTTCATTCAATCTCGCAATCGAATAATTACTTGCTAGTATCCGTAGCTTTCTCGCAAGGGTGTCTTACTGTTGTACATGAACCTCCGACCAGATGCGGACAAGTCTGGGTTTCCACTTCGCGACGACACGCCCGCGTCAATCCTGACCGGAGAATGCAGATCACCGGCGCAATATTTTATCCAATGTTGTGCATTATTTTCCGCCATCTTCAAGCTCATTCGAGACGACCTATTGGACCGGCTGGAACGCGATGGGAGAGCAGCGGTCGAGAACTGGAATGAAGATATGTGCAAGTTAGACTCGCCATACCGTGCCAAGTTTTTTAAACGGTTGCAGAGCACATATGAAGAGGTAGGCTCGGCGAACCCCCACTCATGCTCAGCTACTTAATTTAACCGGTAGATCAAGAGCGATTTTCAGCTCGAGATGACCGCCGATGGGGCCGTGGATGCCATGCAGGCCTTGTCACTCGAAGGTCAGTGGATGAAATATCGTCAGTCATCTGCGCTGCTCACTGTGTGCTCCGATTGCGTTCTTAGATACCGATAAGACGTCTGGCCGCTCGAACTCAGATAGTGGCCCAGAAGTGAAGCTAAGCGTCTATTATTACAAAAGATTGACCGAAGTTTTGGACTCTGCCTTTCTCGACGCGGACAATCACCAGCCCAAGTTGGTCATCGCGTTCGATGAAGCTCATCCACTGCATGAGGGAGCAAAATTCCGTCGTTCGACAGTACTTTTCCGGGTTATCAAAGCATATTCTGCACCACGCTCCCCACACGCAGTGTGGGTAGTATTCGCATCGACGACGTCGAAAGTCGCCGATTTCGCGTCCCCACAAGCTTTGTGTAAGTACCCACCCTACTCTTTTTCCATTTTACTGATGAATCCGGCAGTTAACTCTGCTAGAGTGTCAATCGGGGGTGAATTGATATTCCCGCCATTTTGCCAGTTGGGATGGGATCAGCATGCCCCGGCTCTCGGTAGTGTTCCGCTGACTAAAGTCGCGACAGTAACTTGAAAGCATATTCTGCGATACGGTCGCCCTCTGTGGGTTTCTACCTCCTGTATACATCATTTGTGTGTGACTAACCGCTCACTGATAGATGGGTGTCCTTAAGGGACGTGTACCTGCCTAACGCGATTTTCGATCTCGCCTTAAACAAGCTGATTGGGATGATGCCGTACCAAGGATCAGATGACCAACATGCGCTTGTGGTCCTCGCGCAGCGATTCGGTATCGATATCTGTTTTGGCCACCGGGGAGCTGTTCGCTTCGTCGAATCTACTGTGGCCAGCCACATGCGAGTCTGTGTTACAACGACCGAAGATCGTCTCTGGAGCTACACCACCTATCCATCCGAACCATTCTTGTCATGTGCCGCTGCACACTCGATGCATCGAACCAAGGACTCGCTGACAGCTACACTGCAAACCTTGAAAAGCAAGGTGGACAACAGAATGATCGACATCGGGCAATGCGGCGAGCTGGTTAGCCGACTGATCTGGTTGCTCGCAAAAGATTTTTTCGTGATTCGCAACAAGAACACCAACGCATGGGATTTCATAGGCAATGGGTATGATGCCGAACTGCTCCACTGCCGCAGTGTCCCTGTGATCCAATTCTTCGAGTTTCTGTTTGGCGACAAATTCTGGGAAGATGGCAAGAATCGTGCTGGCACCGATGCCAGGGAAGCATTCAAGGATGCGTACGTGAATTTCTCCCACTGGATTTCCATGGAGTCCTGTATTCGACAAGACGACAAGAAGCCGGAGGATCAACTTGAGTAAGTTATTTGCTTTCACATCTCTGTTTACTTAATCGTTGACGTCATATGCAGCCTGAACGAATGGACGACACGACACTGGCAGCGAACATGTGCTGTTCAGTGTTGCCATAATCAGCCGTCTATAGACAAAGTCATTCCTATCTATTTCAAGTCGGAAGATCGCGTGTCGCAAATCCTGATATCCGACAAGGCGCGCACTTCCAAGCAGACTGATGCGCTGAACAAGATCCAGAGGAGTGACCCGACCATCGGTGGACAAGAACATGAATCGTCGAACCCTCCCCCATACATTGCGATAGTAGCTGATCTTCGTCTGCTGAAGCCCAAGGGACTGGCAGACGTGACCTTCCCTACCCGGACTTCTCCACGAACGACAAACGACGCACCGTGCCTTCGTATCCGCGCATGCGGACTTAACACAGAGTCTTATCCGTTCTTTGAACACTACCCAGAGGTGCTCAAAGCCTTGCAGAACCTGCTTGAACGGGAGACGACACCACCAGAATCGGACCGACCGCTTGCGGAGTACTTGCAGAATCAGGTGGAATACGGGAACTCTGGTGAAGTACGGCACATGCAATGGGAACGAGGGAGCATTCCGATCGGGTCGTTGCCGCAGAGATAACGATGCTCTCTTAACAGGTGAATCACTCGAATTGGCGGAGCTTGTGCAGGATGGATGTAGTATGGCGTGTAGTGGTACTTTCTAACTTTTCATGTTTATTTTTGTAAATTTTTTTCTTGAAGTACATACTTTGATTTCATCAGATATTCCTGTTTGTCTCCATCATGAAGTTGAGGTGTGCGATACGTTACGAGTTGATGCTCTCAGTAAGAAATTGTTACCAGTGGATTTTGAACGCGTCAAGATGACCTTGGACACAGCTAAGAAGAGTCTTTTTGCAGGCCTTCCAAAAACAAGCGACTGTAGTATGTAACAATCTTGTATGTTACGACCAAGTTATGATATCAGGCTTTTAGCGATTTGATCTTCCAATAGACAATGCTGTTACCATGACCAGAAACCGCACATTGCTCGACCTCGACGTTCTTTTTCCAAACATTTCCGCTCAAATCCCTCACCGTCGTCTTGTGTCTGGACAGGATGAAGCGCCCGCCTTCGGGTCTCTCCAACGTCATGGGTGCATTGAGACTTGTCCTTTTCCCTGTCCCTAGTTGGTAATCGTGGTTAAGACCCCAAGCCACAAGATCTCGGCCTGAGCCTCCTGGACCGGCGTGTAACTGTGTATCTATGGTCAATAAAACATGACCGGTGGGTGAGATCGAGATAGCATGCGGTACGACTGGTGATAATCTCTGTTCCTTTTCGTTGACTAGAATATATCGTCATGATCAGAACGGTGACCGTCGATGTCATCCTCACTCACATTCTTGTAGACCGCTGATGTTCTTTACCCGGATGGGGTTACCCTGAAAAGTGGAAAAAGACTTGTTACCTAGTCCCCCCCATTGACCATTGCCACAGGAGAGGACATCGACATAAGTGAGCGAATCCTGGGTATTTCGTTCCGCGACGAAGCACGTCAAGTCGCCGCCTGCGCATGAATTCAGTTAGATTAATTTGCATCCATTTATCAGCTCACCGGCAACAATGTCAAGGCATCTTGATTTCGTGGAAAACGGAATATCCTTTGTTAAGTTGATTTCCGTCGGGATAGTTATCGTGTCTAAAGTCATACCTGATCCAAGGCCAATTTGGCTAGTCGTCATAAGCATAGGAGGAAGTCAAGGATCGCTTGTGACCTACCCGTGATCATTTGCACCCCAGCCGAGTACCCTCCCCGAAGTGGTGTTCACAAAGCTACTCCGACCACCAGCTGCAATCTGGGAAACCTTAATGCCTCTTAGTGACGGTATTTCAAACAGGGTGTCACTAAATCTGATGTGATTGTCTTCGATTACATCCGGGTGTTCACTCGCAACAGTTGAAGATTCTCGAGTAAGCAGGGCCATCTTCGCATACGGGTCCGCTATTGATTGCGGAACAAGTTCAACTGTGATGTGCGAACGATTCGCGCCATCCGGCGAACTTGAAGGTGTGGGGATTTCGACTTTTCGCAATCCAAGTTGCCCATGCGAGTTCGCGTCCTTGTTCGTCGGGTGCGAGAATGTGCGTCCCTCTGACGTCAGAGCTAAAAGATGGTTGTTACCAGCAGCGATCGAGACGAAGCTAATTGAAATGATGAGCTTCCAGAAGGCTCTTGACACAAAAAGACCAACGTTTCGCCCCACTTCAGCTTTTCTTTTGGGAAGATCTCAACGAAGTCTATGTCCGATTTTTCTCGCCCTGTCCAGCTGGATATCCACCAGGGTGTTGTTGACGCAGTTTGCGGCTTGAGTGGCTTTTGCCGTTCCTCGTTTGCCTCGAAGACATACATTCTCCCGGATGCCGAGAGTGCATACACGCGAGAGTCGGTTAATCGTATCTTTACGATATTCTATGAAGTACACAGTGAGCAAGAATGCTTCAAACCAGGGAAATACGTTCCCACCTTGCCACAGAGTGTTGCCATTGGGGTCTTGGGGTTTGATTTGGAGCCGAAAAACCCATCGCCCCATTGATAAACATCACCCCGAGCGTCTACACATGCTGCGTGCCTTTCGTGGAGAGCCATATCACGTAGCGCTGCGTTCTCCAGCCATCTTACATTAACGGGGGTTTGAAAAATCTCAATCCCAGGTGACTGGGGATCAATTAGGTTTGACCTGACAATGAGAATAAAGACCGTGACAACTAGCCCGCAAAACACCTTACTTGTTAGATCCCCAAACCACTGCACAGAGGACTCCGTCTTCGTCCACTCCGGTGATTTTGATGCGCTTTGAAGGCAGGGAACTGACATTGGGAGGCAAGACGCGCTCCGAGTCATTATGAACAAGGTTACTTGAACAGTACCACAAGAGTACGGCGGTGGTGGTAACAACCAATGCCACAGGACGCCGCAGCATGGTCAAGCATGGTGTTCTGGACGAGGCGTTGGCACGCGCAGCCCCTGGGTAAAGTCTCGGTAGGCTTCTGGACGTAATGAATGCGTTTCGGAGCATTAGCAGTGGACTCACTAGTGTCACCACTAGTAAGAAGTAAGTAATTGACACGACCTCTCATATGGGGGTCGACCCGCTACTTCGCCAAACCACATACTACTATCCAGTTAACGGACAATGTTGGACCCATCAGCACCACAGACGGTTCTCAAAGGCGTTGCTATAACATGCGAGTTCGTCCCTTGTGCCAGCTAACAAGCACCAATTGCTCAAACCTAACATTCTGTCTTCCAGCTTCACTTTGCGGACTGACTGCCGGCATCTACGGTGGCTTCAAGCATAGTACGCCGACCAAATTCTTCCTCTACTCTGCTGTGAATAGTGGAATTGTCGCTGCGACGTTTTTCAGTTGCGTTCAAATCTAAGGACCCTTGCCAAAATTCGCTGACCTTACTTTCTGGCAGGCATAAGGGAATATGTCGTTAGTCCTGCACTGGTATTGACTCTTCCAGGAAAGCAATACCAGGTGCGAAGACAGCGGTTCCTCCACGCCGCTGGAAGCCCTCTTTCAGAGGAGCCGGCTACTCTATCTTGGGCTGACATCCGAATATCCTATTTGCTTGACTCTGGTATAAGTGGCGGACTTGCGGGTGGCATTCTGAACACATTGAAACGTAGGTCTAATAATGCCATACCCATTTTTTGTCCTTATCGTTAACCTCGATTACTTAAGGGGGGAGACATGGTCTAGTACCTGGCCTCACAACAGGTGCACTGATGTGTACACTTCTCCAGTGGGGCTTCAACGAGTTCAACATTTTCCGAATAAATTATGTCTCTGCAAAGTCGGCAGCTCGAGAACCACTCACGATACACAGCCCCGCCAATGCTGGTCAAACTCCACCTGCAGAGCTTTCCATACCTACGACACTGCAGCCCACTCCATCCGAATTAGCTACCTCCCCGT
Source organism: Leccinum subgranulosum (assembly GCA_038091575.1). Taxonomy (NCBI): domain Eukaryota; kingdom Fungi; phylum Basidiomycota; class Agaricomycetes; order Boletales; family Boletaceae; genus Leccinum; species Leccinum subgranulosum. Next base: position 28,063 of record JBBPOS010000234.1, read on the forward strand.
CGATAATGGATCGCATGCTTTCATTGTTTGGCCAACGCGTTTCGGACGAAAAATATTTGGAAAGACTGAAAACAGAGAGGGATTCTTACCTTCGCCGAATAGCAGATATCGAGGAAAAGAATAAGCAGTGATCATGAGCTTTTTCTTCTCTCATTCAACCGACATTTCGACTATACCTACTGCTCTTAACAACTACTAGACCATACTTCAATAACACCTGTTCCATCTTTGTGGAATCCGCCTATGATGATGAACCCCTCCGAAGATACGGCCGAATTCACTTTATAGGCCTCTTTGATTTCTCCTGTCCATTGGGGCTCCAATCTCAGTGTACCTCCTGCAGCTGACCCACAGATTTGGTATTGTATGATCTTGCCAAGGAGCGTGCAGGCCAGAAGCTCTCGCGGCTCGGTAAAGGCTCTGCAAGCAAGGTAAATATCTTCAGCAAATCAACGCAACGGACGTACAGGGTGACAATGGGCCCCTCTGCAGCGTCTGACAGGATTCTACCCTCCGTCTTTAATCCCTGCCATTTGCGTTGTCGTTTTTGTCCACCACTTGAGGCTTCCGATGATTTTTCGCCGCTAGTGCCAATATACAGGAGTCCATTAGCAGTGCCAGCAGCAATTATCCCGGTTGGCGATATTGAAAGTGAGAGTACGAATGGTGGCGACATTGAAACACCGGCAGACGGAGGAGCAGCCGCTGAATACCAAGAGTCATCAGACTGCCTGATCCGCCATGACGGAAAACCAACTCAAGTCATCTCGAGAAAGTACGCGTCCTTGCGTAAAGTCAAAGTGCAACAAAGTATAATCATACCCCACGCTGACAAGTTCACTTGGGCGATCTGGAATAAATCGAATCGAGCCGCATACCTAGAAATAAGAGTGAAAAATCGACCTCGCGCGAGCGATGTACTCACATTGCTATGACTTTGCTTCATTCGCGTGATTTCGAAACTTTGTAGATCAACTACCCCGACCGAGCCAGAGTCCATGCAAAACGCCATCTTGGTTCCTTTTATGTTGATGGAAAGCTAGTCGACCATGCTGTCAACATGACTCGTCCTTTTGAACTTGCGAGTGCTAGTAACCCTCACCTCGCCTATAACATCATCATCATCACCTATGTCTAGCGTTCGCAGGACGTCCGAGGACGTCAAGATAAGTTTGTCTGTCTCCAGAGAAAACAGAAGTATCTTGTGCGATACCGCAGGAACGAAGTGAGTAAGGGAACACGAGTATTGGTCGTCTGACTCACCTGTCGCCCGGCTGCCACCCACAGATGAGAAGTGGGTGACTGGAAGTGGAAAGCAATTGAGGAAACCGGATCCAAGCCTCGAATCGCTTTGAGCACTTTGAACGCGTCTAAATCATAAAGGCGGACAGTTCCATCGTCTAAGCGTGCAACTTTCAGGGGACTAGTGGCCGGGGAAAATCATGGTCAGCTTCAGCCGCACCTGAGCCCACGAGAAGCCGTTGAGATTCAATAAAAGATAGGCAAGAAACTTGGGCAGGAATCGGTAAAGTTTTGCGATGCAGATAACCCATCTCACTGGCACTTGACGTGATCCAACAGATTCCAACTGCCATTTCAAGTTTGTAATCTGAGTCTTTTGCATCCGCTTCTGACCGCACTACTAGCGTATACCAGCGCCTCCCTTGATGCATCATGGCTACTAACATTGAAACACTTGAGGAACTTGAACAGATTTTGCGGTATGATACCAAGATTAAAGTGGCGGGTGAGTTACAGCCCTAGGTCTGGGCTTCCACCTGGTCTAATCTTGTTGAACAGGTATAGATGGTGATTTAGTCTATTGCTTCATGACATATCGAGGCCTTTAATTATATTCTGTCCCAGTTGACGGTGTTCTGCGAGGAAAGTACATGGTAAGCACACTTGACCTGATATCTGCTAGGCTCAACGACCAAGGACACGCAGTCGAAATCCAAGTTCATGAGTGCTGTATCTTCCCGCGGATTTGGTTTCTGCAGTGTCATCTTGTGAGTCCACTGTTTCCTGCTCATCCTGAGCTACTCGTGGTTCTGCGTGTTTACTTGCCAATACTAGCGGCTGGGACATCCATGACGCGGTTTACGTGCGCGAACTCGCAATCTCCAACCGAGAAAACGGCTACCGAGATCTTCTGGCTCAAATAGACCTCTCGACCTATCGTAGGATTCCATGGGACAACAACGTACCCTTCTTTCTCGTCTCCTTCTTGGACCCAGTCTCGTTAAAGCCCTTGTGTGTCGATCCGCGTGGCGTCCTCCGTTTAACATGCGAACGCGCCACGGAAATGGATCTAAAGTGTATTGCGGGTATCGAGTATGAGGTGAGCCTTCTCATCAACTCGGGGTCATTGCACTCATCTGGGGTAGTATTTTAACTTCAAAGGTAACATCATGTACATTGCGAGAAAGCGCACCCCGTGATGTTCTATAATTACAGAGACGGCCGAGTCTGTTGCCAACAAAAAGTTCTCCGGGCTTCAGCCGCTGACTCCCGGAAGTCAGTTCGTTCCGTTCAGTCCCAATTTCGAATAATTGTTCTAAATGCGTAACAAAAAAAAAGTGCACGGATATTCCCTTCTCCGCACTCAACTGAATCAAGTATACTTCAATGAGCTATTCGACGAAAGCCTCAAGTTCCAGATCGACTTGGAAGGACATCGTACGTCATTGAATCATGATGCAGCTTACAACCGTTTTGAGTGTTTACATTCTACAGACACGGAAACTGGCCCAGGAGTGTTAGAAACTGCATTGGCCTACACTTCAGCCTTTCGTATGGCTGACAATGCCATACTTTTCAAATTCTTGGCAAAGTGCATTGGGATGAAGCATGGAGTCATTCCAAGTTTTATGGCAAAACCTTGGGGGAATGTAAGTGGTTTGTCGCGCAACTTGTAAGATCTTGATGACGACATGTATTCAGCTGCCTGGATGTAGTGGGTAAGCCATATTCCAGATGCAACTCTGGACAGATAGCTCACTACCTCAAAGTCATACACACGTCTCGCTCCAAGATCATTCCGGCTCGAATATCTTCGCATTTTCAGACCCTGAGCATCCGAACGGGCGCACTGATGCAGCTTTTGAAGATACTAAATTTATCTCACTGCTTGCTGAGCAATTTTTGGCAGGTTTGCTAGATGGACTGCCAGATGGTAAGTCGTGTTTTGCGATTTGAGTTGATAAAAATGGGCTAATGTTTTGTTCTCAGTGATGCCGATGGTGAGCCAATATATTGTCATAAATCAGAGCAATCGCTCACAAGTCATATAGCTTGTCCCTAGCATCAACGGATACAAGCGACTTGTTGGGGGAGAAGTGTACTGGGCCCCAAATGCCGTAACATATGGTTATGACTCCAGAGGTTGCTCAGTCCGCATCATATCACCCCCTTCAGTGGCGCCAGCAGCAACAAGATTCGAGGTCCGCGTACCTGGCGCAGACATGAATCCATACTTCGCCCTCAGTGCTATATTCAAATTGGGCTTTAGAGGTATTGAAAAACGAATGAAGTTGACGATACCGCCCGTGAGCGAGTTCCAAAATGGATCCTCTCAGAGAGAGGCGAGTGTTTTCATTGTCTTGTCTTGTTTACGATCTCAGTTGTAACTCGGAAGCAGATTGTCATGTTGCCATGTTCACTGGAAGCGGCGACTGCGAGAATGATGCAACCGGGCAGTATTGCTCGCGAAGTTTTTGGCGACGAGTTCGTGGAACACTATGGTGGAACGAGGGAGCACGAAGTACGTTTGTGGAATCAAGCGGTGACCAACTGGGAAGGTAAGGGCGATGTAATGCATGAGATGGATTTCGCTGATTGCCTGTTAGTGGAGAGATACCTCGAACTTGCGTAAGAAGCAGCGAAACTGTACTATTTAGCTGAACACAGCTGTACAACATGACTAGTGTGTTTTATTTATTCCCTTTCTCGCGCACCGTGTGGAACCACTTGAGAAAATGCGGAACGTCCTGTGAATCAAAGTGAATGATGTGCAGTCGTTGCAAGGGAACACGCATACCGCTGCTATTTGGCCAGGCAGGCTACTCTCGGAGATGAAGGAGGGAATGCTTCCGCCTGGGGTACTGGAGGTGGCCATTCGCCATTCCACCTTCCCATCTTCTAGCTCAAGGAGACGTTCTACGGAGACGTATTTCCCCTTTACACCCTTCTCTTCTATCTTTGCAAGCTCATCATCCTCGTGCAAGTCGATGGGAATGGAAACAATGATTCTGATCCGTCGTTGGAACAGATTGAATGGTCAGATAGAAATGTGACTTACCCTGACTTTGGAGAAGATTGAAGTAAGCGAACGGTCTGCAGCACGGTAAAGACACGCGGGGAGACAGGGGGCGGGAATGTGTAGTAGAGGGTCCAGATCGACTGTGTGTCAGATATACGCTTCACTTGAGCGACTTTCTTGATGACCCCCATGAATCTGGTAGCACAGGTGAGCCTACAGTGATACTGGAGAAAAGCGAACAATGTGCGACTCTTTCTCGTTCTCAGCTTTGTTCACCCCAAGTTTGCTCCAGAATTCGTCGAAAGTGGCATCCTCGCTTGTGTGCTCGCTAACCCGACAGTGCCATGGAGCCCCGTCGGCGGGTCCCTTTGGTCTAGACAAGGTGAGGACTTTGCTTTTGGCGAAGATTTTTCCTTTCTTCCATCCTGCTGTCGAGTCGAGGAGCTCGGTTCCGAGAGTAACGATGGTGTCCTCTGGCGGAACATCTAATCTGGCTCTCACCAATCAAAGTATTTGGGAGTACCTTGGGCTACCCACCTTGCGGCTTCAGAGGTGAGACACTGAGCTGGTAAGACATGATGGTCAATGTCTACGAACACAGGGAAACGGCGGTAATTATAGCATTAGCGTGTGTGTGTTACTACAGCAATGATATCCGATGGACACCTAAATGATCTCCCGGCACAGCACTAGTAGCCATGCATCACGATGTCAAAGGCGGGGAAAGCCCGGGCTTGAGAGCTGTGAGGTTCACGAGTCCACAGTACCTACTGCGCCCGAGGGCCGTCTCGTCCCTGGGAAGCTTTTCGCCGCGATTGAGGACAACACCGATGAATTTACGTTCGGTCCGCATCCACTTTTGCTTGTAAAATCGAACATAGCCCGGCACCGCGGCATATATGGTGTGATCACGACCCATCTCCACCTGCTCCGAGTCAGTATGTCGTGCAAGTAGAAAATGGATTGGTAAATACGTTTTGCCCAGGATGGAACTGGGTTCCGCGTTGGCGGACGATTATGTTGCCAGGGATGACATACTGATCTAGGCCAGTCAGCACAATATATGCGCTCGAGGAACCGAGCTACCTGAAAATTTCTTGAGACCAAGACGCTTTCCGGGAGAGCCGCCGTGATTACGAACGGTACCTCCTGCACGTTTCGTTGCGGTACGGATGGAACCTATTTACAAAGACGGTGAGGGGCATTCAGGGAGTATGGAAAGGTAAATAGAGACCTAGGATAGAGAAGGGAGATGTGTTGAGCTGACAGGAGCGGGAAATGAAAGGGAGGGGCATGTTGAACGGTGGAGCCACAGAGCGTGACAAACAGGTTCAAGTAAGCGCCCTACTGCCACACACCTTCACGCAGCCCCTCAACAATGGTCCTCCTCGTCACCTCCGATAACGAACATTTCCATGCCGACAAGGAAGTCGTCGAGCGCAGCGTTCTCATAAAGAACATGCTCGAGGGTAAGCCCCCCCCCTTTTCTCACTCAAAAATCGAACATGTCTACAGCTACTCGTTCTAGACGTCGGCGAGAGCGATCAACCCATTCCCTTGCCCAACGTGTCATCCAGTGTGCTGAAAAAGGTGAACATTGAGCCGTAAATCGAGTCGTTGTGTGAGCATCAGCTGATCATCAACATGGGTTAGGTCCTGGAGTACTGCGAGCACCACCGCGGGGAGCCTCTCCCCAGCGCAGAGTCTGACCAGAATCAGGACGAAACACGCAAGCGCACGACCGACATCAGTGAATGGGACCAAAAGTTCATCACTGTCGACCAGGAAATGCTTTTCGAGATCATCCTCGCCGCAAATTACCTCGACATCAAGTCCCTTTTGTAAGCGGGGTGTTTTTTTTCGCCCAATTTCAAACGCATCACACCACGCCCCTCAGGGATGTCGGCTGCAAAACCGTCGCAAACATGATTAAAGGCAAGACTCCGGAGGAAATCCGGAAGCTCTTCAACATTGTCAACGACTTCACTCCCGAGGAAGAGGTACGTTCCTTGTCCGTGGCTGCCAAAAGTCGTGTGCTAAATTATATTTTAACAGGCGCAGATCAAGAAAGAAAACGTAAGTTGATAAACATTGTCGACGACCGTATTGTTGCTGACGACATGATCCCAGGAATGGGCCGAGGACCGATGAACAGCATTAACTGTTGTAGAGCGTAGCATATTTCGATTTCACTCTTCTTAGTATTCAATGGCATGACTCGAGTTAATCCGCATGGCTTGTGAGCAAAACCAGAGTTACATAAGCAATTGCCTGTGCCAAGAGCGAGCTGGACGCGTTGTTCTGTACTTTTATGTCTGGCTCAAGTGGCGCGTCGTTCTTGCAAGACCACACCACTCTGAAACCTCAGTTTGAATGTCTCCAGTCCCGGAAATCCCTGGTTTCCGTGTTCCACGCGGTTCAGAACAGGAGTTGTGGCTTAAAAGGCATGTGGCAAGACTTTGCCAGCTTGATCACGATCGGTACCTTCCTGTGTTTTTTTTGGTATTGCAAGCAACTCAACCCCTTTTAAGATTCCCAGGAAGTCAACCTGTCAGCTTTTCGTTGAACCACCTGGCGGACCTCGAACGTCGAGAGTACTACAAACCTCGCCTGCCACATACCGCATGGCTAACTTCATTCATACAGCTACTGGGTTTGCGAAAAGTCAGACGGGATTCGGGTCCTATTTTTCCTGCAAACTGACCCCCAAGGTGGAAGTCAGGTCGTATATCTGGTAGGTCGTCCGACCACATTCACCCTGGCGTGGTCACCCACTCTGTACAGATCGACCGTCACAACTCCTACTACGAAGTTTCTGGGTTCTGGTTTCCTCACCCTGATAGACCCAAAGACTCGCTCATGGACACTATATTGGACGGAGAGCTTGTGGTGGATGTGGAGCCTATAAGTAAGAGAGTGCGTGTTGAATCCTTCAACGTTAGTCCAAAGCAAGTGTTTTGACATCTTGCGCGCAGGAAACGCTTCGCTATCTAGTATTCGATTGTTTGGTATTCAATAACGAGAATGTCATGTCGCGATCTCTCGACAAACGCTATGGGGTACGTAGTATCGCCTATTCCGGCAGTCTCACTGACTCTCTTGGTAGCGCTTGAAAGAACGTTTCTACAGACCATGGTGCAAAGTCAGAGAACAAATTCCTCAAATATCGGAGAGTATACCGTTCGAGTAAGCGCTCATCGCAATGCCCCAACTCACTTTTCAATATGGATTCAGCATTCAGGTCAAGGATATAAGTTTTTCGTATGGTATCGAAGACGTATTCAGGCTTGTGATACCCAAGTTACAACACGGCAACGATGGTCTCATATATACTTGTCGTGAGACCTCATACGTCTCAGGTACGGACACGAATATGTGAGTCCAAGCCACCTCGTGCTAGAGTTCCATTACCTAAATTATCTCTCACGCAGATTGAAGTGGAAGCCCCCCTCGGAGAACTCGATCGACTTCAAACTTGTTCTACGCTTTCCCCCGTCAAAGTCTAATCCATCCCAGCCCGAATTTCACGCAAAGCCTTTCTTTGGCCTTCACATGTACTGTGGGGATGAAGGCGGACAACCAAAATACGAGCCGTATGATGAGTTACACATAGAGGATGAGGAATGGGAACAGTAGGTTTCATCTACGATGTCCGCTATTGACCCTTGTGCTTGATGGTATTCATAGGATAAAACTATCTGGGGAGCAAATTGACGATCGGATCGTCGAAGTGCACTGGGACTCTGAACGCGATCGGTGGCGCATGATGCGATTTAGAGATGACAAACCCCATGGCAATTTCCGCACTGTCGTGAACAACATTATACAAAGCATCGCCGATGGAGTGGAGAAACCGATGGTTGGCACGTCTCCTTGGTGATCTTTTCTTTCTAACGTGTTCATCCCCAGCTTCTCGCTCGGTGCCCCGTCATCCGAAGTGCGTGGAAGGCGCGTCTTGCTCAGTCGCAGTCGCAGCAAAGCATAGGGAACCAGCCACCGTCGGGCCAATCGGGACCTAATGGGCGCCAGAATCCGCCACCAGCTGTCCAGTTTCGATATGGACCTATAGCGGCCTCACGGTGGAGCAAAGTATCTGGCCCCGAAGTCTTTGCAGGAATGAAAAGATAGTCATGCGACTGTCAGCACTTTATCAAAACGCGTGCCACGACAAGCAGTGTCCCAGGCCCGCTCGACGCCCGTGACGCCCGTTGCCAAACCTTTGGCGAACGCCCAGATTCGATGTCGTTTGGGTCACAGGATTGACAATATCGCTCCATGAGATTACGCGATTGTTTGCGGAGTTGACCAGCCTCGAAAAGACTAGTAGCGTGTCACATTCAGCACTATTACATAGCGCGCTTAGGTGTATGTATGTGATTTTTGGGGGACGGCTCTTGGCAAGATCGTAACTGAAACGAGGGAGAGCAAGAAAACAGGAAACGCGTGCATGTCTAGTCGTTACAGTGATGGGCAAGAGAGCATGAAACGGCCACGTTTGCGGCTTGAACAACAGGAAGCAAAAAAACACGGTAGTTAGAAGGAAAGAGAAGTGAAAAAGTGGTATATGCAGGACATCAAGGGCATCACTGGATCGTGAATTGTCAAGTAAACATGAAGGGAAGTAAATGTGGCGTCCCCTGCGCTGCCCGTCTTCGTGTCAGACCCACAGGGAATTTTCACGTAAGTCATGAGGGCGTTAACGTGAGAATACTAGGATGAATGGTATGCAAGAGACGGGTTAAAAATGCATTAAAAATGAAGTGAATATGAAGAAGAGATAGGGTCGCACTTGAGGTATCGATGGAGAGTATTGGGGAATGGCGGTGGCAAGCCGGCTGGGGCGTTACAACTATTGGAAGAGGTTTTGGTCGAGGGAGAAGAAATCGCCGCCCATATCTGCGAAATTAGGTTCAAGGGTCTCTTGATGGGACAAGGCAGGGGCTGAGACTGAACGTGTGCCAAACAAGGGATGGACATGCCGGCCACCTGGTCGCGTCAGGGGAAGCGAGAATGTGATGTGATCGCCCAAAGAGAAGGAGACCGGGCTCGCGAGACTAAACTGGACGGACTCGAGTGATGCTGGCGGCAGCTCTGGCGTTGATTCCACTGACGAGTCTCGACTGCGATTGCTACCCGTAGGGGAATAAGGTGCAATGGACAGGGCAGCAAAAGGGTCAGGAAAGGGAGACTGCAGGATGGCGGTCAGAGCGCGACGGCGGTCTCGTATAAGAAGCCGCGCACCTGAATCGAGTGGGAGGGGAAGCCAAAGTGCTCTGGCAGATGCAGGGAAGCTGCGCCGGGGGAGAGTGTTACCGTGCCACTCGGTGGGACATCTGTGTCCAATGCCTGGGGGTCGTCGCGGGGCTGATCTTGGAGGTCGGTGTCGCACTGGCCGTCGTACACTCGCCACCACTCAATGTCGGCGAGGACGCGACGTTCGGAGGTGGCGGAACCGGAGGAACGGCGGGGATGAATGGGGGCTGCGCGAGCTCGTGCGGCGGAAGTGCTGGCGGCGGAGAGGGATGAGGGATATGGAGACGAGCGGACGGAGGGGGAGGAGAAGGAGCGACGGAGGGAGGGCATAACGGAGTGAGGGAGAGAGGAAGGAGAAGGGATGAGACTTTGGGTGGGAAACGAAAGTACAGTCCGCTTTATACTCGCAATTACTTACGACGATGTCCATCAAAGTCTATGCAGGTCCCGTCATCAACCCCATCGATCTCAACGCTTTTCATGCACTCCCAGCTTGTCTCATCGCCGTCGCACCCGATGGCAACATCCTCTGGATAGATAACCACATACCCCCCGCCGACGTGCATGCTGCCATCGCTAGTCATGGCGTGCAGCACTACACCCTCATACACCTCAAGCCAGGCGAGTTCATAATGCCCGGCCTCATCGATACCCACATCGTACGCATACATCCACCTCCCGTCTCTCTCCCATACTCATCTTCCCCAGCATGCCTGCCAGTTTACGAATCTCGGCCTGTGCGAATCCGTAGTTCCCCCTTCTCCCATCGCACTAGCTCACCCTTTCTGATCAGCGGAGGCGACCTCGAGCTTCTCGACTGGCTCACTACCTATACCTTTCCCGCCGAATCCAAGTTCCAAGACGTGGCCTATGCCGAACGTGTGTACACCGACGTCGTCCAGCGTGTGATCGCGTCCGGCGTAGGTACCCCAGTGATCCCTGCATCCCTACGCCCTAACAGCCCGCCACAGACCACAACATGTTGCTACCACGCTAGCTTGCACCGTGACTCGACCATGCGTCTCGCGGACATTGTTCACAAGAAAGGTACGAGTCCCATGTCGCCCACTCTTGGAGCACAAGTACGGCCGACGACCATGCTGACAACGCGTATCAGGCCAACGCGCCTTTGTTGGTGTAAGTCTAACGTCAGATCCCTGTTCCATCTCCTCACCTGTCCTGTAGAAATGCAATATGAACTGGCACAGTCCGGACTACTACGTCGACAAGTCTGTCGAGGCGTCGGTAAATGCGACCACTGATCTCGTACGGTACATACATGCGCTCCCGCTATCCCCGGCGCAAGAACCGCTGGTCCATCCCGTCATCACCCCTCGCTTCGCAATCTCCTGCACGCCAGAGCTCTTAGCCGAGCTAGGCGAGCTTGCCGAGACCATGCCTAGCGTCGCTATTCAGACCCACATCTCTGAGAACCAGAAGGAAGTCCAAGATACGTTAAAGTTCTTCGACGCTGACTCTTATGCTGGCATATACGACAAGTTCAAACTTCTTCGCACCAACACCATCCTTGCCCACGCGGTCTGGCTTACCGAGAAGGAAATGGATCTCGTTGCCGAGAAAGGCGCAGGCATCTCACACTGCCCCACCAGTAACTTTTACTTAAGCAGTGGGATGGCGAGAGTCGGCATGCTCTTAGATCGCGGCATCAAGGTTTGTCGTGTTCGCGTCGTTGTCAATGGCTTCTTGTTCATGGTCATAGGTCGGCCTTGGCTCCGATGTCAGCGGCGGCTACAGCCCATCGATCTTGCATGCCATCCAGATGGCCAGCATCACTTCAAAGATGGTCGCCGTCCAAGCCAACTCGAACAGTCTCAATTGCGCGCACAAACATGGACATCACCTTGAAGAGCATACCCATCCCTCGGGAAATCCCCTCCCCATCCATCCTGATCGCTCGCACAAAGAGAGCAAATTCGCCGATAAGAAACTCGGTATCGCCACCCTCCTCTATCTCGCAACGAAAGGTGGCGCAGAAGTCTGCTGTCTACAAGATCGCATCGGGTCGTTCGAGCCTGGTAAAGCATTCGATGCCTTGCTTGTAAGCGTTCGGAACGAAACAGGCAACCCAACCATGTGGAATTTCGATCTTGAACAAGATCCCAACACCGAAGCGAGCCTTAGGCAGTCGCTAGAACGGTTCTTGTTTTGTGGCGACGACCGAAACATCAAGAAGGTGATCGTGCAAGGTGCAGTCATCGGAGGGCAGGAACACGAAGCTTGAGACATCCGAGTCCATGCTTCTGCGTATATGGTGGACAATAGGTTGTGATATATGTGCATACATTGGGAAGCCAACGTGGGGCTACTACGACCGCCGTGACCGGTGACCCACAGAACGGAACAGCTTGCTCGACTGAGTTCGGTGAAACAGTTAAGCCGTGCGATAAGCCAGTCGCGCTCTAGCAGGATCTTGGTCGGTTCTCGACGTCGGACGTATTGAGGTGCTTGAAGTCACCAAACTCCCATTTGAAACAATCCTGTGAACGCCACCATCAGTCTATGTGAGTGACAGCCGACGGAATGCATACGACACAATCGATCTCTTCGCGAGCTGTGGGCACTTGGCGCTCTGTTCCGTCCTCTTCGTCTGGCCAGAGTACGTCTAGCTCTAACACGTTTAAAACCAATTCTCTGATGGGGTGTCTTCGCACGTTGGCGCGCCATCCGAGCATCGTTACGGTATCATACACGATCGCCTGGCCGAGATGGCACCGCGTCTCGAGCGCGTAGCCCGCTTGGGCGCAGAGGGAGGTGATGCCGGTACAAGCACCCTGTGGTATCGGATCCGCATTGTGGTATACGTGTGTGATGGGCACGGGCGGCAGACCGACCCCGTCCGGGGGAGGGGGTAATGGAAGGTGGAGTCTATGCGCTGCCATCCGTTCTCCAGGCGCTTCGAACGCGACCGCAGGTAAGCCGAACGTAGCGCCCAAAAGAGAGGCGAGACTTCCCCCGAGGCTGTGTCCAACCAACCACAAGTTAGCGTCAGGAAAGAGAGATCGCACTTCCTGAACGAGTTTCTGAACGCAGGATCGTGTAGTGAAACATGAGGGGGTTCGATGAGGGAGAGATGACTTACGACGCCAGAAGGGTAAAAGAGGCTATCGTTGATAAGGGCGGCGGAGAGACATGGGTCGTCGCACTGTTGGTGGAGACCGACGGACCAGTGAAAGCAGTCGCACACGGTCGAAAAGGCCCAGGAGAAGTCGACGCGGGCACAGCAGCAGGAGAAGAGCAGATTGTCGTTAAACTTGTCCTTCTTGGACGTGGTCCCACGGAGCGTCGTGCCCTTGATCGACAGTACGACGGTCGCGTTGTCTTGAGAGCGGAATACGAAGCCGCGAAACCCGTCCTCGTCTTCGTCCCAGCCAAAGGGAAAGCTCTAATACCGTGAAGTTCCAAGTCAGAGGTGGGAACAAACGAAACGACTATAATTTACATACGGCGTTGAGGTTCCAAAAGGGATCAAGCTCGTACCAGTTGTCCTTCCAGGGAAGTTGGTAGGCGTTTGCGGCCATACGGCCAAGCTGTGCCAGCGTAAGCCTGTCTGTGATGTCGGGTCCCAGGACCTGGGTTTCGATCCAGCGCAGCGACTCGCTCTGGGCTAGATGGATGGACCTCCAGCGAGCATTTTCGAGGGTCTCGTAGGAGCTCGGTCTGTATACGGTGGTAGGGACCGCTTTGAGCGAGAGCGTCGGGCGAAAATGCTGCGGGAACTCGGAGTAGTCGGAGAGGAGTGATGCTCGACGGTGGCTATCCTCGCTGGGTGATCGCGCTGCGAGCTGGTGCGAAAGATCGAACTGCAAGAGTGTCGGGAAATGGGCGGTGGAGTCGGGCGGACGTAGAGACGAAGGCAACTGTATCGCGCCGACGACGGAGAACCAGACTAGGAATACCCGGACGTACATGTGCTGCGCGTACTACGCACCGTCGGCTCAACGCTCCCCGAACACCACAATTCGTCTATGAATGGAACCAGAATTCACACCATATTTTAGATTACTCGTAAAGAATAGAATATATCGTCTACGGGTGTATGTAGCAATGAGGTATCTCAGCTGGCCGAGCGCGCCTGGTTCGAAGCGATCCATTCGCGGATAAAGGTACTGCTCATCTTTGTCTGCTTGAGGATCTCTGCATCTTCGTGATCGAGTTTGGAAGAGTCTGATGAGATGACGTCTATAACAAAAGTCTTCAAGGCAGGGAAGCCCTTGCGGGCACGCTCCTTGTCGACTGGGGGACGGACCGATGAGAGGTGAGGTGAAAAAAAAGTGTGACACATACTTGCGGTCGCGCCAGGCAAGGTTTCCTTGCTGACGACGAGGGCCTGAACATCGGGGTCGGAAGCAGTCGGGCCGTAGACGTCGTGGAGGGGTGTAAGATAGTATTCGAGATCGGGACGGAAGAGGGTGAGAAAGGAACGGGTCCTGTGTACTCTGATATGGAATGGCTCGAGAAGATGCGGGTTCGATTTCTTGGCGAGAAGTTCGTCGACTGGAGGGAGTTGAGCGCGGGAAGACGGGGGAAGGGGGCGGGGTACCTGTTACGCCGACGATGACTTTGCGAGACGCAATCCATGCGGCCATGCTAAGGAGGATTTTATGGCCGGCATGTAGATGGTCAAAGGTACCGCCGAGGGCGATGACGGGGTAGCAGGGGGAGGGGCAGGAGGGGGAAGCTTGGGGTATTGCGGGGGATGGGGACGGTCGGGGAAGGGCGGAGAGGAAGGTTTGGGGTACGAAAGAAAGCGAGTCGGGGAGGGAGAGAGCTGGAGGGACGGGCGTGGGAAAGGGACTCAGAAGACGGAGGGAAAGAAGACACACCGTGATCTACGCGGAAACAGACGTCGATGGGGAACAGTGCATCGGGGGAGAGAACGTCGCTGAGGAGGACGGAGACGTCGAGGAGGAGATTGTTTTGCTCGTGGGCGGCTCTCGAGGCCTGCACGTAGACATGCGCGAGGACGGTCTGCACCTGGACCCAGTTCTCGGTGCGGGGGGCGCACGGCGCGAAGGCGTCAGAGAGGAAGACGATGACGAGAGCATCCTTTGTGGCTTTCACGGCTGCGGCGATGGCGGGGTCGAGATGGTGGGGCACGTCGAGGGTGTCAAGGGCGGCGACGAGGAGCGCACGCCTGTTCTTCGTCGACATGGTCGGTCGGCAGGGGACACCGTGGGAAATATATGCGGTAAGTGGAATTGGCTGCAAGTATTAGACTTGTACGTACTGCAAACTGTACGCTATGTCCCG
>JBBPOS010000235.1:0-42777 GCA_038091575.1 Leccinum subgranulosum
CTTGTCCAGGCACACTAACCCCAACTAACAAAGCAGGGATCCTAACCAAACACTAACAAAGCATTGTTGAGGTGCCCTAACTAGAACTAACAAGGCAGGAATCCTAACCAAGTCCTAACCAAGCACTGACCAGACACTGACCAAAAATGTGGTTTGCAAATGTGTACCATGGGATTTAGGTGCTTACTGTTGGCTGTATTGGAGGTGGTGTGGATGAATACCTTTCATATGAATCATGGATTATGTGATGTGGTGCAGAGCTGGGTGAGGTATAACCATTTTAGTATAGGATGTCATTTTGAAGAAATTGTGATTGATCAGTTTTGCTTATTGCATCCAAAGGCGTCCAATCCACAGTTTGCCACCACTTAATGATATGTGGAGGGGATGCATAGCCTCCATCTCAGCACTAGATTGCCAGGATCGGACATCACACCACTGAGATATAGCCATTTTTGAGATTTATGGTGATAAAACATAGATTAGCTTCTGTGAACTGAATAAGCGGTGGGAAAAATCGGAAAAAATCAGTGATTATGGAAGTCAATCATAGGAATCTTTTGTTAGTCTGGGTTACGAGACAAAACATTGTTTAGTCTTGATTAGGAGGCAAAGATTGGTTAGGACAGGTTAGGAGGCAATACAATGTTAGTCTGGATTAGGAATATTGGAAAATATATGAGTTAGGACTGGTTATGAGGAAAAACAATGATAGGAGGGGTTAGGGATATTGGTGAAGACATTGGGATCTGGTTAGGAGGCAAACAATGATAGGGGGGTTAAAAATATTGGTGAAGATATTGGTTAGATGTGGTTAGGAGGCAAATAATGTTAGGGGGGGTTAGGGATATTGGTGAAGACATTGGTTAGATTTGGTTAGGAGGCAAAACAATGTTAGGGGGGGTTAGGGATATTGGTAAAGACATTGGAAGTTAGAAGTGACACAGCCACATCTCTGTACAGTCCTATACAGTCTGTATTCTCTGTGGCCTCTGTATACCTTTGAAAAATATCAGCAAATATTCTTAGACTTGATTACAGATAGAGTGATACACAACCACTAGTCTGTACAGTCTGTACAGGATTTGTCTGTACAGGTCTGTAGTCTCTGTAGAGTCTATTTAGTCTGTACAATGATTACTAATCAATTGCTAATTAACATGCCAAAAAGGGTAACACAGCCACATCTCTGTACAGACTGTACAGGTCTGTCAATGCCTGTCGGTGCGAAGATACTCTGTAATCTCTATAAAGCAAAAAGGTTGGTTTGCTGATGTTTTTCGAGAAGACGTCTAGGAACTCATGGTATTCCTGTGGTACAAGTTTGAAAGCTTCTTCAGGTTCAATCCCTTCTTCAGGTTCTTTGTTTTCGTGGATTTGTCTCAGATGATCCTTTTTTGTTTTTTCCATGCAATCTCCATAGGAGGCTTTCAAAGCTCTGCAAGATATGGGACATTGGTTTAAGGTCACGGTTCTATTTACCCAATTGATCATTGGATTATGCTCTCTAAGCTAGGTATATCCGATGATCATTTGGTTTTGTCCAAGATTGGTGATATCAGCTGTGAGTTTTTCTCTGTGTCCTTGGTAATCTATAATTAACTCGGTGGTATAGGCAATGCCTTCTGCTGAGTTTATGGTTCCATTGACGTTGTATACTGGTACAATGAGTTCTAGTGGTTTCAGGGGTATTCATTGGGACTTGGCCCACTGAGTGTCTATAAAGATTCCATTTGCACCACTGTCTAGCAGGGCTTTGACGGCAATTTTTTGGTTTTTTGTGATTATGTCAGTTTTTAGGAGGAGTTCGTGGAGTGGTCACAGGGTGCAAACTTTCTTCTCAGTCGGGATCTGAGGGGCGGAACTATTTTTTATTTCTTTAAAAGCCAAATTAAGCCTCCCTTTCTGGAGAGCAAGCTCTTTCGAGATCGTGGCTTCGGTTGTGACATCTGGTAGGCTATCACATCAAGATGACAGGGAATCAAGAGAAACATCACTATCTAATATACTAAAATGATTGAATGAAGAAATTGAAGAAGAATGAGAAACAGAGTTTGTACTAGCACTATCTAGGTGTCAAGTACGGTAAGCGAGACTATTTTGATTTTTCTCTAGAGGGGGAGGTGCTTTATCCAATAAAAGCTCCCTTACTCTTTTCCCTGGGTTACTTCCAAATCACGAAAATAGGCCCTAGCGGCCTCTAAGTCCATTCCTTATATCACTTTGCTCTAGTCAGGCGATCAGGCATTTTGATTTGATGAGGCAGTTCCTTCTGCTGCCCTTACTGATCGAGATCTAAATTTTGGACATTCCTTTCTATGTCCGCCATGCAAGAAACCGCAATCTTTGCACCGCGTAGAGGGTGCTTTACAGTCACATGCTTGGTGACCATCTTTGCCACAGTTGTAGCAGCCCATGGATGTTTTTCAGACATCTGCGGTGATGGTATCAACGTCCATGGCATTAGGGTCCCTTCTGGTGAAGGTGGAGGTCCGGGTTTCGAAGGCTTTGATCACATTGGCATATTTTTCGATTGAATTGATGTAATCGTATAGTTTGGAGGGGCGTTCTCCCTGCAGGAACATATGCCTTATGATATTTTGGTGTACGTTCCTTTCTAGCAAGGCGATCCCCATCATTGGATCACACCTGGCCTGGTCATTGCACAATTCTGCTTGAGTGCACTGGCATCCACAGTGGCATGAAATCTATATACTTTTGTGATGGCAGTCAACGGACCCACTGCTAAAAGGGAGTTTGATGATCTTGTGAATAAGCAGTAGAAAGTTATGAATTCTTTTCCAGAGAATGAGAGATATCATATCCATGAATAAGTAAAATAGAATTCAACTATGGGTTTTGGCAGATGCAGTCAGGAAGCATGCAGTTGCTTGCATCATGAATCTTTGAATTGTACTGCCATCATACCAGAGGAAGAAGTTCCCGCTCTTCTGCAATGGGCTGCATCCACAGTCTAGGTTTCCCTTTCCATTGTTCCCGACTTTATACATGAAATTTTTTCCTCCTTTATACAAGATGAAAAAACAACCAGTGCCAAGTCCAACATCTAGAGAGACTCAGCTCAATATCAAATTGTCTCTTGCTCATTTGCTGAAGGCCAATATTTCTGGAACAAATCTTATGCTAGATTAGAGGCAGGAAAGAAGGTGAATTATTAAAGCTGCTTCAGCTGCTTTGATTTTCTAAAATATTATTAGAATAGTAGTAACCATTCAAGTTGGTGTTATGTAATGTGGCTGTGGCAGCAACTTGAAGCCAAACTTGCTTTTCAAGTGTCAATTTCAACTGACACACAGTAACACACTGAGTCTGAGATAACTCTGGATATACACTAAGTAACTAAGTTCCAAAGTACTGGCTAAGCCTGAGCCCCATTGACATCTGTTAGCGGAGAACACCAATGACCACACCTATACAAGGACACTGGAGGATTGCAGCATGAAGATCAAGAATGAGAATGATTGGAAAGTCATGAAGATTGCACTGGCAGGAGTGACTAGTGTATAGCGGAAGTGTGCAAACATACTGTTGCAAGATTATGCATGGAACTTTGTGGCAAAGATGGAGCCTATGGGCATCCATATGTTCAACAGCAAGTTGGACATAAAGCTTCCAAATCTCCACAAGGTCTTCTTGGTCCTGCCGGCAGAGTAAGTCACACCTTGTATATCTCCACTTTATATCACTGAAGGAAACAGATCATCATGCACTGTACATGGTATTGGACATGGAGAATTTTGTCCACATGTGCTTCAGCAATATGGAGGTTGACAGTGAAGAAATTGACAAATATGTGGTACAAGTTCAAACCAACCCAGAGGGCACATGAATTCAAGTTTACAAGATACTGCATCAGAAGAACAATGATCAAAACTACAGTAAGTTGATACTGTCTATTAACAACCCAATGGATGATTGACTTGACTGTTTTATGTACAACTCTTTTAGGATTCATTGATTTTCTCATTGTATGTGTATTTTTATTGATTTTTGACATTTTTTATTTTTTATTTAACATTTTCTATTTAGAATGGCTTGTCCTGGTATTCATAGCAGGGTGAAGCAATAAAAAAATTGGGTTAGAAAATGTGATCATATCCAAGCTCATGCCAAGATAGAACAAAGTAAAGGTCAGTTAATTTCATTGATAATGATTTTTAAACCAGTGGTACAGCTTATACATTGAGTTCCTGTTCTTTTCTCAGGTCCAAGAATTGGAGCTAGAGTCTAAAAAAATTGTCTCTAAAGATGTTTAAAAACTCCACTCAATCCCCTTCTCGACTGCCTTAGTCTGAAATCATTGGGTATGGATGGAAAAATCATAATTCCCATAGCTGATCTATCTATTTCTCCTTTCTCAAAGTCCTGGGGACTTGACAATTTACTTCCAATTTTTTAATCAGATAGGATCATGCACTCAACTATGATGTTCAAAAACATATAGTAAGACTTTGAGACAATATTTTACTTGTAGATATTTCTGGTCATTATTCTAAGAATAAGAATCACTCTAGTAATCATAGTTTTTATCTTGGAATTTGGGAAACTACCTCTCCCAAACCACATCTGACTAAAGAAACTGTTCAGCAATCTCTCAAGGCTATCCAAGCCATAGAGAGACTTCTCAAGTATATCAAGGATTTTGTTGCTCCTCATATATCTCATTTTATAAAAGAGAATGCACCAGATCAATAAAAGTCCTTTGAAAGTATATATCTATTGATCTATCAATCAATCAATTTTCGCTAATAAAAATTTCAGAGTGGATCAAAGAGTAGAAGCTATCTTGGCTCAGGAAAAGCTGGCAAGACCTGATGCCTTCATGGAAGGACTCTTTTTCACAATAGCTGTCAAAGAGGCTGGATGAGGATTGGTTCACACAGACTAGAATCATCATCCAACTATGTATGCCTTTGTTTTAGCAATGGGAGATTGAGAAGGTAGTGAATTTTGTATGCCTCAACTGGGAATTAAAATTTCTACCAAACCTGACCAGATTTTTTCTGTATTAGCCAAGGTATTGACACATTTTAGCTCTCCAGTTACAGCTGGAAGAAGAATTGTTTGCACTTGTTGTACTGATAGCTTACTTGTCAACCATACACCAGTTTCCATATATCACATATCAATAGCAAGCTCACTGAGTGAATGACTGGGCAATTTATCCTGTATTTAAACATCTTGTCCAGAGCAGAGTCCATGCATCGATCACTGACATTCATCTAGAACAGCATGTTTCAGTACACCATGGCTGCTACTCTCAAAGCACTCTGAATACTCGCAATATGGTGTTATCACACAACTCCACAGCTCAACCTTGAGGACCACATATTCAAACCTTTTTTTTGTCAAGCCATCAAACAAATGAAGATCAACCACATACCCTGGGTCCAAATAACACCAAAGGAGAAGGAGGCTGTAGTGACTGGGACTTGGACAGTGGCCACAAGAAGAGGAAGACCAACCACTACAATTGTGCACGATATATGGCTGCCATTGGGCGAGGTCAAACCAAGGAAGGTTGGAGTGACCTCACAAATCGTGGTGAACACAGAGAGACCTCTAGAGGCTACATTAACCATGTCTTCACAGGAAATAGGTCTATGAGATGCACGTACTGCATGGTCTGTGTGCAAACATCGTCTGACGGAGTACCACAAGTTACTCCACAAACAAATCTTACCTCAAGAATAGTTGATAGACCAGGCATCTATCCTCAAATCCATGAGATTGGCAGACAGCATCCGGAGCACCTTTGCAGACCAATCAGGAGATCTGTGCAAGATGGTATATGAATGGGTAAAGACTACGTACAATCTGGTGTCCAATCCTCTCCACACCTTGGCCATGGTCATCTCTTTGGTCTTTGCAGGCATGCTGCCCAACATATACCCTCCCTGAAAACTCTACAACATATCCAACAATGTGTCAAAGACCTAGTTGGCCACATACTTTGCCACTATGATGCCATAGGAGAGATGACCCGAGAAGAAAGGAGCCACCAAATTGGCACCATTTGTGATGATGGTATCAACATTTGTGATCACTTTGATGGATGAAGACTCACCATTCATGAAATTACAAAACAAGATTAGATAAGACAAAGAAAACCAACTCAAAAGCAGGTTGAACCTGAAAACCTTTCTGGACAAACATAGTAAGCATTTCACCATTGATTCATGTCGATGACAAGTTGCTCACTGACCATATCCAGCCTCAAAGGGAATATCCATGACAAATATGCTACTTTGATTCCAACTCGGAAGATCATTGATGAAAAAGGTGGTCAAGGCAGGAAGATGGATGCAGGACATCGAGCCCATCTCTATCCAGCCTTGAAGGGAATATCCATGATAAATGTACTACTTTGATTCCGACTCAGAAGACTATTGACAAAAAGAATGGTCAAGATGAGAAGATGGGTGTAGGATGTCGAGCCCATCTCTAAAGAAGACATTGCCAAACTGTGGAAAGAAGTCAAGATGTGCTTCTTACAAGGACAAGAGTTTGGTTCATATGATGCCATGGTCAGTTTGGCCGGAGAACACACCACAAAACAACTGTCATGTTGACTATAGAAAGCTTTATTTTTGTAGGCTTTCATAGACTTGTAGACAGAAAGAAATTACATGTCTATGTCCATACCATTTCCAGACTCTATGAAAAAATCCACTAGCCATGAAGAAATGATTTCCAGGAACTATATTATGACCTCTTCTATGGCTATATAAAGATTATTTTTGTAGGCCTCTATAGACTGATACAGTAGACACTCAGGAATGAAAGGTTTCTACTATTTTCAAACCCTTTGCATATGATAGTAACATCTATCAGGCAAGAAAAAATCATTTTAGGAAACTGTATAATAACCTTTGTTATAACCTTAACTAATAGTACTTTAGACTTCCTGTTCTCACACAGGACACATTGCATATGTGCCCAGTATGATCACAGCTAATTACTTACTCACATTGAATCAATAGGAACATTCTATAGAAGGTTGACCCTGGTCCTCATGGTCTTAATACAACATTCACAAGACTACATGATGCTAGAGGTCATGGAGATGGTGTCCGTGATCTGTTAAGAGGATACCATTATGAGTTAGATGCAGGGACTGAGAGCAGACTACAGCGATGAAGATTGTCAACAAACCCAAGGTTGGGCTCAAGATCACGGATGCAATTGTGGAGCTAGAGGAAGGCCAGTGGTGGGATCTAGACCCTGAATGCAGTCTTGGCTGAATTCTGAGTGGCCTAGCATCATAAATGTAGTATTGATTGTTTCTGTATCTATTCAGTATATCTGATAGTCGCACAAGGAACATATTATTTCAAGGTATAACCTAATGCTTGCTCTGTTGATGTCCATAATTGTGCCTGTGCCTGTGCCTGTGCACTTCTTGGAGACTCCCTGTGGAGATGCAGCCTCCCCACAAGATCTCCTCCACTTCATGGTAAGTGTGATGCCTTGCAGTCCTGGCTGCTTGAGGTGAATGCACCTGTCACAAGAGTCAGTGATGGCAGCATCACCTCAGGCATGCAGGGCCTGAGTGGCCTAGCCATATTCATTCCTGTCCATTGGCTCCAATATAGAGTATTCTTTTCATTGGGTTGAATTCTAAATCTGCATATTTAGCCTGCCATGTCAAAGTTCACTAGTGGATGTCTACTCCAGCTAAGTAGTATGGATAGAATAGACATGAGACTCTTGTAGAGTTGAGAGGATCTTATTCTGTTTGAGAGGCAGAAAATATTATGGGAAACTCCTTTGTACTAAAAAAATACTTGTGTTCATAGAGCAGCCAGGTTATCTTTAATCACTCTGTGAGAGGTAAAAAGCCTAAAGAGGCCCATATATATACTAGATACATTGATTATCTAAGGCTAGTATGTCATATCATGATTTATATATGTACATGTTTCTGATTTAAATCATTGTTGGAACCATCTGAGTCATTGTCTGCTGCATTGTCTGATTCCTGGACTCAAAGCTCTTTTTTCCTATGCACCTCTAGATAGCTATGTAATATTGTGGTTGCAATATTGTTATGCATCTCTCCAAGCCCCCTCCTCCTCCCATTCAATATGTTCAGCTCTGGTTCTGCATTTTTGTTAGCATGACCAGAATATAAAGACCTTCTTGTAGACATCCAGTTCCATCTGAATGCACTCATGATGACCATTAAGTAACTCCCTTACCCAGCCCTCTCTTGTCAACTTTAATGTGTAGTAGGGTATTGGTTTCCTCCTTTGAGATGCTATGCCAAGTGCCAACTGCTTCATCAACTACTGCAACCATTGCTGTCAGGACTTCCCTGATTTGTTTTTGATGGAGCATCAGTATCTGCAATACACACAAGCTATATCTCGTGTATTCATCATTAAAATCTGCAAAATTATATTATTGTTTCCAATAGCTAATATCAAGACTCAATCACCATCATCTTCAAAATTGCTGTTGCTGGGCATAGTGCTGGCTTGATCGTGATTCATATGTGATTAATTGAGGTTACTAGGCTGCATGCCACTGCAGTATCCAAGAATATTTGAAATTGGTGAGGTTAATGTGAATAAAGAGGCAGTCTTTTGGACAGACTTATATCTGACCTGTTAAATGGCTCAGAACAAAGTGGAAGAATTAAAAATGAGACTCCAGCTTCAAGCACAACTGCCATGGAATGGTGCTGTAGACATGGAGCATTTTGAGGTGGCATCTCAGCAAGTCCACAAGAGAAAAAAAACATCATGTGTTGAATGCACTAACCATACACATGATCAAGCCAACATGCCAGACAAGACACCAGGGCACACTGAGGTAAAATTGTAATTGGTGTATTTTAGTCTTGACATTAGAGCTGGAATAATAATCTCTTCAGACTGTTCCTGACCCTGACCATCATTTGCCATATCACCAGGCAGATCCGGGCTCACAGCCTCCATCTGTGTCAATGCCCTAAAGTGGGCATGATCCACTCAGTCTGCCATTCCTGCAGGCCAAAGTTTAGATGCCCCAGACCTTAGATGCAGTGCTCTGATGGTACATATCAAGAGTAATGTTCTTCAGTGCAGTGATGTGAATAACAGAACAACAGGTACTTTATATTAACAAGTTGACATTCCAGTCTCTTTATTTTCATGCACAACTGCCCCTCAACTGTAAGGTGAGACTGCCTGCTGCTTAACTGTTACACCAAAAGGCAACAATACTGAATGCTTAGCATTCAGTGCTGCAGGCAGTATATATGCTAGACTTTGCTAGTTACAGGTAACTAGGTAAGCTGTAGGCTTACACCTTTCTACTGTATCAGACCTTTTTATCCCCCTCTCCAGCTGCACCTATGCACTACACTTGACAGTTTATGTAGGATTTGTCTGGGTTGTTGGGAAGGCAATGTGGTTTCCCCAAGAGTATGACCTCTTGCAAGTTCAACTTGTCCTGGGGGATAATGGGTATTCAAATGGACAACCCCCAGTCCCCCCTGCAAGCTGAAGCATTCAGTATATCATGCATATGTAAGGTGAGACTGCCTGCAGGCTGCCACTTAACCATTATGCCAAAAGGCAACAATACTGAATGACCACAGGCAGATGCTAGTTACAGGTAACTACTAGGTTAGGTTTCTCAGCACTATCTTCTCCCTCTTAGTATTTGGAACCTCCTGTCACTATCTCTGAGTGCAGGATCTCCTACACTACTTCTGGTTACTCTGTTCCTTTTTTTTCCCTTTCACACATCTGAGATTAGGATACTGCAAACTGGCCTCAATAAGGATGATGTGATACATAAGTCTATGCCATGTCCTACTATGTCCCATTTAATTCTTCCCTCTATTCCTCCATATGTCAGATGTCCACTTTATCCTAATGCTGACCCTCCTGGGCCTTGTCTCTCTTAGATTTTCAGAACTCTGTGTTCCATATGGATGCAGATATCTATCTCATCCCTTAGGACCATTGGAACTCACATCAGACATGCTATTGGACATACTATATCAGAGTTTTACATGGATATAATCAGGACTTTGACAGATGTGGATGAAGCTGTCCCAAAATGGCCTGGTTCAGGCAAGTATGTCAAGCAGGAAGTTCCAAGGTGCTCAACCTCCAATGTCATATAATTATTGACATGTCTTGATGCCATGCAACTTATCAATGGGATATCAGCTTCATTAGCTGGTAACTGACAGTAACTGACCCCCCTCAGATGAAGTGTGCTCGCATATTCATCTCCGGACTCGGAAGGTGTTAACTTACATGACAAGTACCCAGGAGCCTGGGGTGGGTGTCTTGAGTGTGGCAGCAATGTTGTATGCCGATGCATTGGATCAAGATAACACTCGACATCATGGTGTTGTATCTTTATGTACAGTTTGTGGTAGGTTTAACAACTCGTGCCTCTATCAATAAAGGGTTTCCGTGCCATCACCCCTTTG
Source organism: Leccinum subgranulosum (assembly GCA_038091575.1). Classification (NCBI taxonomy): domain Eukaryota; kingdom Fungi; phylum Basidiomycota; class Agaricomycetes; order Boletales; family Boletaceae; genus Leccinum; species Leccinum subgranulosum. The sequence continues at coordinate 10,457 of JBBPOS010000235.1, forward strand.
ATCACTCTCCAAAAATGTATGGCACGGTATCAGCGTGTCCTGTTTCCCCACTGCCACATTTTGGGATGGCTGTTCAAGAATTGACTCGCCTGCCAAAATTGTCGAGTGCAGTGCCAGGATTCTCAGGTACACACAGATTCACTTTGCATCTCAAGGGAGATGATGGTCAAAGCCTGAACGATCTGCTATTAGTTCAAAGTCAGTTGTCTAGTGTGCAAAGCCAAGAGCACGCTGATCAGTAGCACAACCCCATGACTGTGCAAAGTCTGATTGGATAACAGGGCTTCGACGAGTGTTCTGTGGTCTTCACCAAGTACCTGCGCACTTCATGTGAAGCTTGCAATGGCCTTTGGAGAACATATTGAGAGGGTCGATCTTGATTCTAAGAAGCCGCCTCCTTCAATATGTAGTAGGGCACTTCAAACTTTGGAACCTTACCAAGGGAAATTGACGGCGACGATCCACAACACTCGCTTTTCCTTGGAATCTGAATCTTGTGTCGAAGCTATGGATATGGCGCTTTAGCTCCAGATTAAATGTTAGCCTGATGTTGATCGGGGTGATTGAGGCTGAACCGTTGATGTGACACGAAGGCGTCAAGAAGGGCCACTGGCGCTATCACTGATCTGTCATGCGTTCAACGTTTCAACTTCCGAGCTGATTCATCCTACGTGATGATGAAAAATGATCAAGGCCGCGAAATCAGCTCAAAGGCAGCTCTAGAATGATAAAGGGTCGGTGTCGATTCGACCTGGGTTTGCAAAGGGAGACTGGACTATCAACAGAATTTCATGCGGCAGTGGATGGGAGGCAAGTTGTCTAGACCTTCTTCCCACGGAGACTCAAGAAGTTCCGCTTCGGGTGCATTCGCTCCGTGTCCCACTGAAACGACTTTCTCGCTCTCTTCCATCCTCCTCTCGTAGCAGTCCGTCAAGAGTGCCCCTGCACGTCCACCAGACCTCGAGAGACGGTCTCGTTAGTAGAGTTATGTTGTACTTTGCGTCATCTCACATCAGCGTTGTAGAGAAGCATGCAGTCGACCCCTGCCCGCCTTACCTCGGTCGCTCAGCATGAGGTCAGCGTACTCGCAGCAAAGATAGCCGCACTCCAGGGGAAAAAGCAGGCATTGACCAATGAAGCATTCCATGTCCAATACTCCATCCTCACGCTCCAGAGCCGCATCGCACAGATCAACAACGAAACTCTTCCGATATCCAGATTACCCTCCGACGTGCTTGCAATCATCTTCGAGGAAAGCAGGTATCTTCTCAATCAATGGCCCGGTCCTCAGAGACCTCTTCCCGTAGAAGTCCAACTCTCTCACGTATGCTCCCGATGGCGCCAAGTGGCTCTCAATACACCATCTCTCTGGACTACCATACGTGTGCCGATTCTTCACAAGGATGTCGCTGTCAGAAGTTATCTTCAGCGATGCAAGCAGTGTCCCCTTGACATTCACATCGGTCCAATGCTCTCTGATAAGAGAGTCATGGAGCTCATCTCGTCCCTCCTCATTCCGCGAATACCCCAGTTTCGAGAGTTGATCCTCGACACAGAGAACCGTCAGGAACTTTTTGGTATCCTTGCACTCCTCGTCAGCATTTCCGCACCCCAGCTCCGTCGATTGAAAATATCAAGTCATGATCTTGTTCGGGGGCAAGGTGCTTATCCTCGCTTCGAACTTTTCAAGATGGGCGCTCCACTACTTACGGATGCGCGCTTGAGCGCCATTCCCATCACGTTCCCGGAATCCTCCATTAAAACACTCCATTTCGACCCATTACCTGGCCCAGGAGCTCCGCTTTCTAGGAGCGACCTGCTGAGCATGATCATACCGTATGCATCCACCCTCACCACTCTTCATCTCAAAGGTTTCGTGAGCGGGTTTCACGAGGAGCCAGGCAGCGTGCCCGTGGTACTACCGGTTCTTCGCAAGCTTCTCGTCCACGGGAATGCACTGATTCACGGCTTCAACGTATTTCGCAATATCTCCACTCCAGGCATCCGTTCTTTCACACTATTTGCCGTCAAGCGACACGCTTTGTCATCGATACACAAATTCATGACACGGATATGTCCGGAGCAATTTCAGGGACTGCGTGCTCTTCATTATATAGAGGGTGATATGGACGATGATCTGGAAATCTATCTTCCTTGCGCGACTTCGGAGCTGAACCACCTCTCGGTGACAATTGGTCACCACTCGCAGCTTCTGCGGCTCTTGCTCAACAGCGACAAACAAGCGTCATTACACAGGACTGCCCCGCTGTGGCCAAATTTACGTACGCTGTCGCTCCACCTGGCCCGACCATGGATGCAGGACAGGGATGATGCAGACGCGGACGAGGAAGATGAAATGCCACCCATGATGGCCATGCTGCTAGATGTTGTCCAACAAAGGAAATCAGTTGGAAGGCCACTAGAACTGGTGCAACTAGAAGGGTTGAATGCGCACACTTTCCAAGACCAATTCGGTTCGGCTCTCGCCAAGTCTCACCTACACGTGGTCATGCAAGTTATTGTACCACAGCATTCGACCGATTTTCGACCTTGTGATCCCGACTGGGCGTACACAGGTGATTTTTATGGGTCGCAGTATCGTTCGCATGTGTATCGGAAGATGCAGGCTCAGGACTGGAGTCTGGGGGGAACGGGTCCGAGGGGGCCTTCGACGATCATACATACCACTCCGTAAATGTATTGTAACTGCCACCGGTTGCGTGTATCTGTAGAAGTGTTTCTCCGTACTTATGCGGCTTCGAATCTTGTCGGTCGCGGATCGATAGTGAATTGGCACCTAACCGGCGTGGCGTTGAACCGAATGAGAAGCCCACCTCGGGTTGTCACAGGACATGACTATAATGAGCTGCCACTGGCACTTGAGACAATGGAGATCGTCCACCTTCATAAATCAGAGTTTCGCGATACCACGTTCTTCCTCCTTCTCTCCCTCTATCACGTTGGAAAAGTGTTAAATTTCCGCTGCCTTGCCTTGTAATACGCCTAAGAATCATTCCGATTGAGGCAATCTACCAGGTATGTTATTCGACATATCACAGAAATGCCACCGTCCTCTCAAAACGTGTTTCCAGCGTGTCTTGTAGCTCCTTTCCTTGCCCTTTAACCCGAAGAGTTCATGGAACAAATCCCATTCGAACTCTCAGCCATTCCCAATCGTAAGCATCCGTGTGTTTGACTCTTGCGCTTCCCTCACCAGAACCCGAATAGTGCCAGATCCGTCTCTAATGGCCCTCTGCTATCTCGACGACGATGCCACCTATAATGCTATTCGTGAGGATGACGAGCTGGAGCACATCACCAGCCAAATCAGCGGACTTCAAGCTTCGCATGATGAATTGCTCCGGGTCATGCGGAATCTTCAAGCGCGCGCGGCGCGTATTCAAAATGCCAAGGCTGCAGTCACTCGATTACCGTCCGATGTCCTTGTCATGATATTCGAAGAATGTCGTCACATGAACCCCCAGTGGACGGGAGTACTTAGTTTACTCCGTCAGCTCCCCGTCGAAGTCCGTCTTTCTCACGTTTGTAACCAGTGGCGTGCTGTGGCACTCGCTACGCCTAGTCTCTGGTCGTCCATACATTTCCCGTTCGAACACAAGGAGGAGTCGCTTGTTGAATACCTCAAACGATCGGAGGGAAGTCTTCTCCAGGTATATTTGGGTCCATGGGCCAAGTACTCGAATCTAGAGCGTATCCTGGCGATTGTGCTGATGCCACACGTCGGCCGTTTTCAAGAATTGGTTCTAGACGCGGTCTCGCGGGAAACACTCGCCGCACTATTACTCGCTTTCCGCGACAAGGCTGCGCCTTCGCTGAAGCGGCTCAGGGTCATGTGCAGGGGCACCATCATCACGCACGGACCATTCCCGGTAGTCAACATATTCACGAGAGGCGCACCATTGCTTACGGACGTCCATGTGGACAACATCCCCCTCATCCTCCCTAATTCAGGCGTGGAGCTGCTCTCGTTCTCAGTCTACCCCGGCCCTCAGTTTCCGATGCCACGGAGTGGGTTCCATCAGGTATTGTCTGCGTGCCCTTCTCTGAAAACACTCCACCTTCGGGGATTCGTGGAGCTCATCGCACAAGCACCCATATCCCCGATCCACCTGCCTAGGCTGCGCGAACTCGTGGTCAACGGGCGCGTCCTCGCGAACGGCCTCCGTCTCTTTGATCTCATCTCCGCACCCAACATCGACACGTTTATCCTCGAAGACATAAAATCCTACTCGCTCGTGGCCATCCACAAGTACATCGCGCGGTCGTACCCACACGCCTTCCAGTCGCTCGCTCGCCTTCGCTACATCCGATGCGAATTCGGACCCGACATGGACGTGCACCTCCTCCGTGCCACTCCGGGTGTGTCCGAACTCGTGCTCACCGTGGACAAGTATATGCACCTCGTCCGGTTGCTCGTCAACAGCGACAAGCAGGCGGCCGTATACGGATGCCCACCGATGTGGCCCAGCCTCCGCACCGTCACGTTGCACACGCAGGGGTACGCTCCGGCAGGTCACGTGATTGGCGGCGCGGGCGTCCCTGTGAACGAGTCCTCGCCAACGATGCTCTTGTTACAAGAGTTAGTAGCGGGCCGGAACGTACTCGGGAAACCCCTCGCGCTTCTCCAGCTCAAGGGGCCGAACGCGGTGACGTTCAGCAACGAGTTTCACTGGGGCATGGACCAGGCGAAGCAGTATGTGTCGACGCAGACCATTTGTTGCCAATTGCCCGCGATGCTGGCGGACTGCGGGTACGCGGATGACTGGGCGGCGGTAGCGGAGGCGTATAGTAACCAACTCCGGCAGTTTTTAGTCCGGGTGTCGCTGGTCCGGAATCAGATTACGCCTGTCCTGCCTCCATATTTCAATGTCCAGCATCTGAGGCGACGAATCAGTGTCCCTGCATGACGACTGGGACAGGGATGCTTCTGAAGCACTGACTCCCGCCTTTCTCGCCATGCATCCTGTTTTACTTCATGGACATCGTCGTCATATTCATCTTCACTTTGTTATCAACTCATCACTGGATCTCATTTACGATATTGTTTGTATTTATATCAAAGCATGTTTTGAATCAGGGGACCATTATCCTATCAGCAATCTAGACGATCGCGATATTTAGGTTTCTACACTACCGAGTTCCGTCTTTCTTTTTTGGATTATGGAGGGACGTTACATATACTTGCTTGTCGCCGGAAGATGGTTGACGATTCACAACTTGGCCTTGAGCTTGCGGAGGTTCTCGCGCGCGTCTTCGCCCAGCGCGCCGGCTTGGAGGAGCGCATTCCGTTCCTCTTCCGACAAGCCCAGCTCAGTCAAGATAGCGTCGTTGTGTGTCCCGGGTTCGAGTCGCGTCGGGGGCCACTGGCTGGCGGACAGAGATACGGCGGGCGTTCTGCTCAGTTGAGGATGTGGAGCGGGGCGATTAAAGCCGCTTGGATCGATGGATGCAGCTTCAACGGGTGTCAACACAGGCACTGCGCACGCGTCCGAATCTAGAAACAAAAAAGGTGAATATACAAGAATGACGCAGCACCGTCGTATATGTGTATGTAAATATGAACGAACCATGAAAGACGTCTGCCCAGTAGTCTCTTGGAAGTGCTTTGAAACCGTCCTCGATGTACTTTCTCAGCTTGGGCCAATCGTCCTGGGTGAACTGTTTGGCGCGGGTCGGGGTCCATTCGGTCTTCATACCGTTGATTTGAAGTGCGGCGTTGAACCGGTCGATGAAGGTGGCGAAGAACTGGGGTTCGAGGCAGCCGAGGCTCATCCATTTCCCGTCGGCGCATGTATACACGTCGTAAAAGGGCGCGCCGCCGTCGAGCGTATTACAACCACGTGGTTGGGAAAAGAATGGAGAGGAATTGTGGGCATGGAGAAGGGGGAAGGAGGAAACGTAGCGGGTTCCCGAGACCTGTTATGAGACGAAGACTGAGAACGGTAAAAATGTGGGTACGAGTGGTTATACCATGTCTGCATTGACAACTTGACCGCGTCCGCTCTTGCCACGTTCGATGAGTGCCAAGAGGATGCCTGTCGCAGACATGAGGCCACCTCCGGCGAAGTCGCCAAGAAGGTTCAGGGGGAAACTGGGCTTCTCGCTCGTGCCTGGAAGCATCTAAAAGTATATGTACAAGTTAGAGAAGATGGGCTCATGGAGTGAAAGTTGCATCATACTGATAACACACCGCTGAGAGCGATGTAGTTAATGTCATGGCCTGAGAAGGATGTTAACGTTCGCTCCTTTGGATTGAGTATCGCACACGTACCAGCCATGGAGGCATAAGGACCTGCATTCCGGTCAGTCGGACATTAGGCCGCTTTGAGAGATTCGCTCACCTTCTCTGGGAAATCTGGAAAGGGTGATAAGCGGGGGTCCCTCTAACAGATGCCGACACACTTACCCCGCAAGTCGTGCATAAATCAGCCTATCATTCAAGCCCTTCTTTCCATCCGTGTCGTGGAACATCTCCGGTCCCAGGCCGAGTCGCTCGAGGACGCCGGGTCTGAACGGATCGATGAGGACGTCGGCTTGGGCGATGAGACGCTTGGCGATCGCAAGTCCGGCTGGGTTCTTGGTATCGAGCGTGATGGAGCGTTTTCCTTCGCAGAGGGTGTCATTGAGAGACGAAGATGGTCTATCGATGCGAGTAATTGAAGCGCCGTGATGAGCAAGAATGAGACCCGCAAACGGAGCTGGCGCTAGCCCGGCGAACTGGAACCAGTCAATAATTTCCCGACGACCAAAGTGTCAGGCCTACCTCGACCACTTTCACTCCGTTCAAAGCCATCGAGAAACCAGAGATGGTAGAGGTACGGGAGAGAGAATGGAATAAATTTTCAACGGGTCTTATGTTTCAGCATTGCCATATTATAAGGGGAACGGGGTGGCGGTATGTGTGTAAGTATCTACGAAGGCTATGTAGAACCAATATACTATTGTTTCGCCAAACTTGAACCCACATCGGTCTCGGAATCAATACTATGATCGGACCTCACCTTCATTGTGACCCGGAACCATACTCGTGGTCCGACATCACGTCAGAATAATAGATAAACTTTGCAGTACGTACCTGAGCGACCCTTCAATGAATCAATGACTCATCAATGAAGTTGACGTTTTCCGTAGTTGTCGACACGTCTGGCCCGGGTGCGTTGGCACCGCAGATGCTGACCTTCTTTCTACCCTGTCGTTGTGCTATTTTCGTCGGTCTCACGCCAATTGCAACGCGACACGTTCCTGGGCCCAAGTTGATACGTCGACCTATAGGCTATTCCGGGAGGTGGCTGCTTGGCAAGTTCTACATTCTCCTGTTTCTTTTGCCCAAATTATTGGCATGCCAGTAGAACTTGAACTTTCGGCGAAAACACCCCCGACCCACTGTATAGTCAGGTGGTGTACCACGAGACTGCATAATCCCATGCAACTTGACCCCGTGCTCAGCGCTCAAGTTCCATCTCTGCATCTTTGTCACGCACATCCCAACTTGAATATGCTCTATTCTTTTAACTTTCGCAGGGACTCAGCGAAGACAGGATCGGTCCGCATCTCACACATGAATGGGTATAAAATCATAAATTATCTGACATCCTCGTTCTCCCGTCACTGCCCACGATGAGGAGTCTGGTCATTCTTCAGCTCGCTCCAATCGTTGCAACACAACATATCTTTGTTACTCGGGACGTTGGTATAGGCATATCGACATTAATCCTCAACGGTCCATCATCAATCCCAACCGAATGGACTACTCCACCCCTGGATCAGGCTCTTGCCAGTTTCAGCATTGAATTGGCCTTTTTCGACGAATACTTGGGGAACGACTCGTATCCCAACACGCTATCTATAAATCTTTTCCAGAACCTCAAAGAGAGAGCAGGCATCGCACCACAGATACGCATCGGTGGGATCACTGCCGACTCGACGACGTGGGATCCCAACCAGAAGGCTGCCTTGTATAATTTTATCGATCCCAGTGGAGCGCTCATCAACACAACTCTTGGCCCCCAGTTCTGGAATTCCGTGAAACTCCTTCCAGAGGGGACTCAGATCGTCATGACCTTGGTATGTCGTGTCTCTAAATGGCCTATGGTCTGTCTTGACATTTGGCAGGACTTGGAAAGCTTGAACTACGCAGGCGCATTGAGTATGGCCGAATCTGCGTGGGCAGGTCTTGGACCAGATATCATCTCTCGCTTTGAAAGTCAGTTTCCTCTGGTTCTCTCGTCACCCCGCTGACACGCATACCTCAAGTTGGGAATGAACCTGATCAATATCCTCTCGATTTCGACGCACAAAATTATACGGCGATCTGGGAGGTGGGCTTAGTGTCCATTTGTAGTCTGAGATACACGTGTTTAACTTGACTCACTATTCGCAGCCTTGGTCGGTCAACATATCCAAGGCCCGAACATGTCTTATCCTAAATTTCAAGTCGGAGCCACCGTGATCGATCCACTCTGGCCATACAACACTTCGCAAGCAGAAGGTCAATTTGACTGTACCAGTGCACTCGCTGCTGGTGCTGATGATGGAAAAACGATCAAGACGTGTAGTGAGCACACGTGTCAATACAGTGTTGGTATTTCAATGATGTTTTCGGATATTTGTATTGATCTAGTTTTAGGTCTGCGACCCTACCAGAGCAGCGGTGGCTACGTTGCCGAATCTGGTATAGACAATGAGTTACCAAGTGATTAGCGACTCCTCTGATGGTTATTTTTCCGCAGGTCAATCACACCCGCCTCGCCGAGTTAATGCCCAGTTCTTTTTCGTTTTATTGATTGTCGTTTCAGGTATTTGGATCTATGGCAGCCCCGTATTCATACAGTTCGATCACAACTCGGCCCAGATAGTTTCATGATTGGTGAGGTGTTGTCCAGAATTGATCCATAATACTTATTCTCGTCTGACTGTCAGGCGAATTCAACTCGGTATCATGCTCCGGCAGGGATAATGTCAGCGATACATTTGGACAACCAGTCTGATGAGGTCCGCGGATATTTTCCTTTTTAGAGCGCTCGAGGGAGTCCGGTAACTATAAAAAAAAAAAGCATGTGAAATTCAAGGATGTCGATCACGCCAGTCAACGTCCTGCTTCCTTGAGAAAAACGTGTGCACCGCTACTACGACCTCACATGCCCTGGGGCATTGCTGTGGGCGCGCCGACCAGTACCGTACCATCAGTTTCCAATGCTCATTTCGAATTGTCCCACGCTCTGGACGAGAAGGAAATTCATGCGTCGTCAGCTTCAGAATAATCACCTGGTAGTCCGTCTTTGCCTTCCATGGCACATCACCGGAAAATACCTAGCGGAGAAATTAGGCTAATAACCATCAGGGTATCGGGGAACACCCTTACCTCGAACATGGTACACCCGAGCGAATAAATGTCTCCCGATGGGTGCGGTTTGCTTCCAGAGAGTCTTTCAGGTGCTGCCCATTTCACCGCTCCTGGTTTGTTCGAGTTCGACAATCGTTGCAAGTAGGTCAGTCCAGGCTGCAATTTCTCGATCGTGCATGCCAATCCGAAATCGCTGATTCGCGGCATTTGGTCTTCGTCGATGAGGACGTTCCCCTGGTAAATGTGAGAAAACATCAAACCAAAGCAATGGTTATGGACGTACGCTGTGCAAGTATCCATGGAACACATCGTTTGAATGAACTACGACATCAGTCTGATCAGAAAAAGTGAGGTCACAGCGCAATCTCCGAAGACGCACGATATTCCAGGCCAGATCCGATGCCATGCACCTGCACATCTTCAGTATCGTGGGGTCGAAAAAAAGAGGGAATCATGACTAACCAGCTGCAGTCTCTTGACTAGTGTGAGGGTCTTGTTCTTGAAAAAAGAGTGCAAGGTGCCGTGTGACATCCAAGGAAACACCACACCGGGTATTGGTCCAAAGATGGTCGTCACACCAAACAGTGGAACGAGATTAGGGTGCTCGAGTCTTCTCAAAAGACCGAGTTCGCGACGGATCTGCTAGCAAGTATTAGCAGATGAACAAATACATTGTCAGTGCATGGAATCAAGTCGACCTGGTTGTTTGTGCGATCCAGTAGCCTCTGGTTCTCTTCTGGATCCTCGGACTCAAAATACCTCAGGACCTTCACCGCGACCTAAAAGACATCAGGATAGTATTGACCAGAAAAAGCAAAGTATCACACCGAGGACGGAGACCCGGCGGTCATGCCGCTGAACCTGCATTTGTAAACATCACTGTATGCGCCACCAGTCAACCGAATGGCAGAATCCCGTTCGATTCGATATGTGAGGTCAACCAGCGGATGGCCTTTGACACGAGACCTGGTTAAAAAGGATCGGTGGTGTTGGAGAGTGACCTAGAATCTGACGATGTGAGACTCACCTGAGTGATGAAGAGGGCACTGGCACTGGCATCGGCAATGATTGGATATTAGTATTCTGTGAGAGGGACAGAGGACACGCAGCTCCCACTCGTCCACACAGGAACCACGTATAGCTTGCCTCTTTTGGTCACCGGTCACCAGTCTAACAGCGAGCGCTGTTAGCCTCAACTGTTTCCCCGTTTCGACTCGAAAGAACACCAGTGGTAGTACTTATTTGATTTGAAGCCCCTAAATGATTTTGCGACATTACGTAACCTTTTGTCGGGAACCGAGCTCCGACTCGCTAGATCTGAAAAGAGTCGGGGAAAACAGTTGTAACCTGTTTAACTGTTGGCGATGCCCAGCATCTAGTTGTATCCAAATATCCTGTCACATCTGATCAGCAACCCTCGACTTCATTGGTCAAGCTTCAAGGCCCTTTTTTTTTTCAACTTGAAAGCCAAACTCACCGTAACTGTTAGTAACATGCGCACCTTCACACATCCTTGACCATATCCAAAGCAAAATGTAAGCTCAAGTCATAGCTTGCATGTTACATGCTAACAAGCGCGCTGAGGTCACAGTGAGGTGGAGCTACTCATAAGTCTGCATTCCCACGCTTACTACTCTCTTAGCACCTTGAGGTAGCCATCCTGGAAACCCCTCATCCAATTATTCGAGAGGTGCACCACCATTGGTCGATATGATGTGACAGCTCTTCTTGGTTTCAATGATCATTTCACTGATGATCATATCGACACTACATCTTATTTCCAATGACCTCCATCAGATCTCGCTCAGCGGCCGGATTTGATGCGGGCCGCTGCTAGTTATCGTCAGAAGCTGCTAACTGACACATCTCTTCTCAGATAACGAGACGAGTTTGGCCATCACAGACTTGGAACCTCACGACTCCCAACACTCATGCGCCTGAAACTTCATTTCGACCTCGCGGGTTTCTGAAACAATAGTAGCCTTTAATATGTGTCGCAACTTCACCATTTCGCTTCCAACCAGGTTTTGCGTTCTGTCCACGCACTATGAGGAATCTGGTCATTCTTCTATTGCTCGGTCTGATCTCTGCAGCTCAGCATATGTTTCATTCTAGAGATGCGGGCGCAGGCTTATCGATGTTGACTCTTCGTGGTCCGCCGAACATCCCAGCCGAATGGACCACTCCACCCCTGGACCGGGCTCTTGCCAGTTTTAGCATCGAAACAGCATATTTCGACGAATACTTGGGCAACGCCTTGCATCCAAATACGTTGACCATAAAACTATTGCAGAACCTCAAGAAGAGAGCAGGAATCGCACCTCAGATACGTATCGGTGGGATTACTGCCGACTCGGCAACGTGGAATCCCAACCAAGAGGCTGCCCTGTACAATTTTATCAATCCCAGCGGAGCGCTCATCAACACAACTATTGGCCCCCAGTTTTGGAAATCCGTCAAACTCCTTCCAGAGGGGACTCAGATCGTCATGAACCTGGTGTGTCATGTTTCTAAATGGCCTGTGGTCTGCCTTGACATCGAGAAGGACTTGAAAAGCATGAACTACACAGGCGCATTGAGTATGGCCGAAGCTGCATGGGCAGGTCTTGGGCCAGACATCATCTCTCGCTTTGAAAGTCAGTTTCCTCTAGCTCTCTCATCATCCGTGGCTGACACGCGTACCTCAAGTTGGGAATGAGCCTGATCACTACCCTCTTGATACATCACATTATATGGCGATCTGGGAGGTGGGCTGGGTGTCCGCTTGTAGATGCACATATTCGACTTGTCTCACTCAGGCTGTTCGCAGCTTTGGTCGAACAACATATCCAAGGCCCTGAACATATCTTATCCTAAATTTCAAATCGGAGCCACCGCGAACGACCCACTCTGGCCATACAACACTTTGCAGGCAGAGGATCAATTCGACTGTACCAGTGCACTCGCTGCTGGTGGTGATGATAGAAAAATGGTCAAGACATGTAGTGAGCATACATATCAATACAGTGTTGGTATTCCATAAGGCTTTCGAGATTTGGATTGATCTAGTTTCAGGTTTGCAACCCTACCAGGGCAGCGGTGGCTACGTTGCCGAATTTGGTGTGGACAATGACTTGCTGAAGCGATAAAAGAAGCTGACGAATGTGTTTTTGCAGGTCAACCACACCCGTCTCGCCCGGTCAGTGGTAAATTCTGATGTATTCTCTTTTCAATATCAATTTTTTCAGGTATTTGGATCTATGGCAGCCCCGTATTCACGCAGTTCGATCACGGCTTGGCCCTGACAGTTTTATGATTGGTGAGGCGATTCCAGGCATAATTGATGATCGCTTGCTACTTACGTTCGTCAGGCGAATTCAACTCGGTTTCATGTGGAGGAAAAGATGATATCAGCAACACGTTTGGACAGGCACTGTGGTTGGTATGTTCATCTGGTCCTATTGTATCTGCTGAAATCAATGGAAGCTATTTAGCTTGATACCACTCTTTATGCGGCTTCTATTAATGTCTCACGGTGAGCCCTTGCTACGCCACCTGGAGGGCCTTGAATGTTGGATTGATGGATCATCTGTAGTGTCTACGTCCATCAAGGTCTTTCGTTCTACAATCTTTGGTTGGTATCACATCAGCTTGGGTCAAATATGATATCACTCGTATTCAATAGAAACACAGGAATCCTGTTGACAACATTCGCGGGCTTATTCAAGTCTTTCCGGCATACTCTACATACCTATTCGTCTCGGAACTCATCGGTGGCTCCAAGTCGCTCCGGACCGCCAATGTATTTCCAGGTAGACAGGTCAACGGATCTTCCATCACCACCGCGGGCGGCGATCCTTCTGCAGGCCAACTAAGCGTGTACGGATACTGGAATCAACAAGATGCCAAGTATCCGGCCAAACTCGCGATCATTAATCTCGAGATATACAACTCGACGGCGACGTATCCTCGCCCGAATGTCACTGTCGATTTCTCGGTGTTCTTGGGACATCCTGGGAAGAGGGTGACTGCGAGAACGATGATCGCTCCCGGCGCAGAGATAAAAAGTGGAAATCTGACAGCGTGGGCTGGGCAGCGTTTTGCGAGTGGGGTTGAGGAGGGCAAACTGGAGGAGGATGTGGTCACAAGCGGTCGTATTGACGTTGCAGCTTCTTCTGCGGTTCTGATCAGGTTCTGATTGTGTATGCATCAATAATGGACGCATATAACTTCTAGTACTAGTCCACCTTCGTGTTGATTCACCGATCCCTTTTGACACCGGCAGCCACACAAAACGACACTTGTACTCTTGAAGCTGACTTGTTTAAGATGTCGCAGATCGTACCTATGGGGAGATGTGGCCTATCCGCATATCTTCCGGTCAGGAAATTGCTACTTTGAATCTTCACTGCGATCACGGGCAGGCAACCTAAGGGACCAGGGCATGTCACGGTCTGGAAGCCCATACCGGCGCGATTCTCGGAGGAGTTGGAGGTGAGGGGGGGAGGGGGGACGCTGAATGATGGAGATGTCATGATCCGGGAGAATACCGTGACAGCGGCGGGTGCCACTTGGTATGACAGATCACAACAACCTCAAACAAGCAGCCTAGTACAGATCTACTAATGAACGTCGGGTCACAAACTCCAACTTGGTACCGGTGTTCTTGTTTTCAACAGCGTCGGCATGGCAAGTACAGGCTGGTCCGGGAATGGGCAGTTAGGGTAATTGCGGGCCGCGGGCGGGAACCTGCACGAACTTTGGACCAGTGCCGCACCATCCGCCCGGTTTTCCAGACGCCGTGTGGGTCCACAATGTGTCAGGCTAGCCATCATCCATGCTTTCCACCTCCTGTTTCAATAGATTCGGACGCCGACAACTACGAAAAAGTCTCCAGAAGACCAAGCTCCATATTCGCGCCTCCAACACAACATTCGGCGACCGTTCCCGGAAACCCGAGCCGTGGCCGAGCTGTCCACATATACGCCGAGACTTCTGTATTGGCTCAATGATCGAACGGAGCACGAAACTGGAGTCCGGAGAACACACCGCGTCACCACTATGTCACAACGCGACCTGCCAGCGCCGTAGGTAGCTGAAGCTTTTTGATTTGTTCATTCGAGCTGGGAGATCTAGACAAAAATTTGAATGATTTCAGCCTCCTACTAGTAAGCTTCATGGATAACAGGTCGTTCCCGTGCTGGTGTTCATTCTTTTCCTATCTCAGAATCGATAGACTCCATATTGCCGCGTGACGTTGGATCTGCCAAGTTTGGCAGGTGGGGGCCGCTCAAGGCATCGCGACTCCGAGTCCGAGCGTCTTTTTCATCTATCCAGCCGAGCAGAATGCCAACGACGGAGTGAGCAACGATTTGATCAGTGTATCAAACTGAGGAAGATTTCCTTTTTTGTTCGCCCGCCATTGTGGCGTCTGGCGCTCAGTGGGCATACTCACGCTCCCGCGCTCCATTGCCATTCGTGAGTCAGAAAACGCGTGACGTGAGTAACCCAGCCATTTTCTTTTCCATTTCATCTGATGGAGTCCTTCCAGATAATTTCCCATGCATCCATGTCCATGATACGATATTTGTTCGGCGTTCGGTATCCCAATATCCGAAAGCCATGGTTGGTTTGTCGCGAGCCATGCCAATGGCAAGAAAAAATATTCGTCGATGGAGTGACGTAGGAGGGCACCGATAAAAGGACTAGACTCGCTCTGTAGAACCCTCAGAGCCTTCAGTTTCAATTACTTACGCATCCCAAAGTTTATTCAAAATGTTCAACGAGAATTTTGGCGAACTGGTATCAACCTTCATTTAATCTCCATGCGGATCTTGCTGACCCTATCTTCTTTTTCCAGGATACCACCGAGTTGGTGGCTAATGCCCTGCTGCTGAAAGCGTACCGCTGTGGTTGGGTCACCAATGGAAGGCGCTGTGACGCCATCGTGTGCGGAGGAGAATTCGCGACACACTTAAAATTCCACATTGCCAAGGGAGATCCTAAGCCTCAGTGTTTGTGGGATAACTGCAGGCAAATTCTCGATAGAGGTTGCATCGTCAGACACACTCAAGAGAAGCATCTTGAATGGAGATGGCCGTGTCCAACATGCGACACCATGTTTACTCGAAGGGGTGTCATGGAAGACCATCGGGTCAATTGCAATGCTGTGTGAATGCGAAAGCATTGTTTATTTGTGAGTACTCACCTTGTCAATCGACTCGTTTGAACGATGAGCTGATAGCATCCTAGACCAGTCGCCTCGAATTTAGCGATACTATTTGGATACTATTGTATGATCTTTCGATAATTTGTCACCTAATTATGTACTCCATTTCGTCTTCTCAGAGTTGGTATTTACGGCGGCGCCGGCGTTCTGCGCACTTTCTGTCTATAGGCAGCGTTTGTCACGTCTTAATTCCTAGTATATCGACCTAATCTATGAGATGCCCATTGCGCTCTATCGCCTGGCGAGCTTGCTTAGGAGGATTCCTGTAAATGCGAGAAGGTGAACCAAGGAACTACAAGAGAAAAAAAAAGGAAAACAATGATCACAATGCTCTTCTGCGACTGCGCTCGTGAGCCATGTCCGAATGGGTGGGTCCTGTTTCAAATGGAACCAACTTCCTCTGAAAACCGCAGTGTTCGCCACGGGGTGTTTGGTTTGTAGGACTCCAGCGAAGAGTAAGTAGAATGACCTCCTGCGAGTTGTCAGTTTCATCGTTGTAGTTTTCTACAGCGTACTGCGGTGCACTCAGACACCCGCGAGTCAGACAACGAACTTGTTCCTCATCGCATCCGATTGTTGCGCAGTATAACATATAATGGCCACCCACACCATGCTCTGAAAGCTGATTGCTGAGCGGAGATTTGGCTCTCAGCATGTTTCGTTAGAAATATCACCAGTCCATCTAGAAGGTCCCAATGAGATCGTGGGGGTAAGGGAAATCACTGACTTGCTCGCATTGTAGTATGTTTATTTGCAAATGTGGGTCATGGTGGGTGCATGGAACGCGCAGCCCGTCGCTAATGGAAGATAATAAATGGATAAATGTAAATGATAGAAGCAGGAAACTTATCATTTGAGCTGATTAAAATGTCACCGACTCCGCTGTTGCGGCCCTGCCCTCGGCCAATTTGAGGGAAGAAGCTTGGAGCTGCGGTAACAGGATGCCTACCGCGCTCCACTGACTCGCCGCGCGCAGCAAAACCAAGCGCAAACTTTCTGAAATTGTTGCTATTGAAAGAACGAACCCTAACATGAGTGCAAAAGTAATAGTTTGCTGTACATGTGATATCGACTCGGCGTGGAGTCTCCTCCTGCCTTCGAGCTAGAGCTTGGAGGTCTAAACTCATGTTTCCAGGAGATTAGACGCCAAGTTGAAGAGTGACCACTGCCTGGCAGTGGGTGTCAACTGAGCAAAATTTGGAGGCGAAAAGGAGCAAGTTAGTTGTGTGGTTTTTGGTAAGAAGTTGAACGGACCGTCTGATTATGACGTGGAAAATTCGGGTAAGGATCAACATCATCTCGAGTATATTGCACATGTACAGCTCTCGAGAGCTCTCAACCGCAGTGAGTCGTACAAACCATTGAATTTGTGCCACCGTGAGTCCATGATGACAGCTTGACATTTCATTTGCGGGTTCGGAGTGTGTCACTGTGAGGCCATTCTCATTTGTCCGCGGCGTTCAGCCCGGGTCACCCGGTAGCTGGGTGATTGTCCGAACATCGCCACTGAGTAGGAATCCGAAGGATGAACGCGGCATATTTATATTTTATTATTATTCTCGATTTTCAAAGCTTGGATGTTCTCATTCAGCTTGTAGGAGACGTTGTCGCAAATCGGGCTTCGATGGATCGGAGTAGTGGAGATCCACGCTCGAGTCTGTCCTGGTTGTTAAAACATTGACTTGGGGTTTGTCGAGGCGTTCCTTCTCTCGCAGTGTCTCCTGTGACAGATCGGTAATCAGTTGTAGCACTAATATGGAATCCGTCAGCGTAGGGTCACCATGTCTAGTAATTATGTGCCACTTTGCTGGATTTTCGCTGTACCCTAGTCTACTCGGAGCCATGGGGCATGGAAACCTCACTGCCAGTGCAGGTTGACGCGCTCGCGAGGTGGTTACATAAGTGGTCAGTCAAGTTTCCATATTCAGGCATACGTCAACTCTCATCCGGCCCATTACTTTTGTTATCGCTCGTAGGATCTCATCCACTGGAAATTCTTATGAAGTCTCTCTAAGCTAACTTTCTGGAGCTACGAACGAAGACTGGTTCTCGACGCCGATGTTCGATCTCTCTGTTTCCGTGGGCAAGAAGTCCAAAAATGATACGCGTTGTCTTGAGGCGTCACGATGACGCTCCAGTGTTCAGTTCATGTGCTCTCTATTGAACCAATAATTTTAGGGTTCCAGATACTCTTCCGAATCCCGCGAACAACGAGTTTCCTTTCATCAAACCACTACTAGTCTTTCCAGATGGGCTATATTGAGTATCTCCTTCTCTCCATGGTCCACTCACCCATGACTTCCTATATGCGCGGCGCTCGGTATACCAATTCCCCGAATGCCAGTTTGTTGGCATGTCTGGAGCTGTACCAATGCTACGAACAAATACTCTTCAATGGAGCAAACACGCCGAAGGACTAGATAAAAACCACTGAGTCGACATGTTTAGAGCCCCATAAACTTCCATCGACCTCAGCCAATCTTCAAGATGAACAACTTTAACAACAACTGGACTGACGATGTATTGATCCACTGTCTTTAATCACCATGCGGATCCTGCTGACCCTTTCTTCTTTTTCCAGGATATAACCGATTTGGTGGCTAATGCCCTAGCGCTGAAAGTCTACCATTGCGGTTGGGTCACCAATTGCACGCGCTGTGACGCCCCCGTGCGCGGAGGAGACTTCCAGGCACACTTAAAAATTCACATTGCCAAGGGAGTCCGTAGGCCTCAATGTTTGTGGGATAACTGCGAGCAAATTCTCGATAGAGGTTGCATTGTCAGACACACTCAGGAAAGGCATCTTGACTGGAGGTGGCGGTGTCCAACATGCGACATCATGTTTACTCGAAGGAGTGTCTTGGAAGACCATCTGGTCAATTGCAATGCTGCGTGACTGCGAAAGCATTGATGATTTGTAAGTACTCACCTTGTTCAACAACTCGCTTGAACCAAGCTAATTCTTTGAAACAGATCAGGTCCATTCCCTCAATGTGATCGCCATTTCTTTTGAGTTTTTCATGTTCGCGAAATGGTGCAGCATACATTTAGCCACCCAGTATTGATTTGTTCACGATATCTAGCCAATTTACGCTATCATATGTTCATGTTCGCGAAATGGTGCAGCATACATTTAACCACCAAGTATTGATTTGTTCATGTAGATGCGGCTTGCTTTAGTAATTCAATGTGCTCCCCTCCGATTGTGTGGCTGCCTTGCATGTACCAAACCAAGCACTTGCGCACCTCATATTTCAATTTGTTTTCAATTTGTTTTGTATCATGTTGCTTTGCGATCAAAGCCACACAGAAATTGGTGTTGATTCCTGTGGTGAAATTGAGGTGATCGAAGGCGCTAACCAACACGCTCACTGATGCCGTAGTATGTGATGTTTGAGAGCTTAGGGAAGGATGTTGTACTATCTAATGCCAGTGAACATTTCCGTTGAAGTAAGTAGATTTGCTGTGCTTCGGGGGCCGCGGGCCGGGTGGTGACTGCGAGTCTTTTTCAGCATCGACGCCTTTCCGTGCATGACTCGGTGGCTTCGAACCCTCACCAACATGACCTCCAAACTCACCAAAGTACCCATATCAGAGCTCCCTCTGCCGCCGACTTCGCACATCCTAACACACAACCTCACGCCGGACCCAAACGAACCGACCCCATCCGCATTCATCCACGATGTCCTTCAGAATCGGCCCAGCATCCAGCGCCGTGCGCGTCTGTTACCGAGTGAAGCTCACTTTGCGTACGTGTCCCCGCTGCCGCTAGAATTTCCCTACGAAGTACCTCCTATCCCACCCACCGACAACGTCGACAAGGCGGCGTATATCGAGAATTGGCTCAGGGAGCACGAGGCTATCATTCCAGCCCAGGGCGTACTCGATCACAACGATCGCATCCACAACGGGCTCACCAAGTTCGTCTCACCGGCGCGCGATCAGACACGGACGCTCATCGCGCTCTCCCAAACTTGTCTGCGGGACTGTTTGCCACACCTGGACGTCGGGGATGCGTTTGACGTTCTTGGGCGCCCGGCGTTTGTCACCTCAGATACGGAGGAGGGCGGGAACACAGGGCAGGAGGCGTCAGAGGCGTCCCCCGCAACATACGCTCGTCAAGATCTCGTCGACGTGCTGGGTGGGCACACCGTCCTCATGTCCTCAGACACTGCTGCGGACGGCAAGGGCTACGCCCCGTGGTCGCTCAGATACAGCGGCCACCAGTTTGGTAACTGGGCCGGTCAGCTAGGGGACGGACGGGCGATTTCGATCCGTGCGTGTTCCTTGTGTCACACTCTGCGTTCAAGTTCATAGTTGGTGGGTAGTATCGACACCCCACCCGTCCGAAGAAGGCGTGTTGTACGAACTGCAGCTCAAGGGTGCTGGTCGTACCCCGTTTTCGAGGACGGCGGACGGGTTGGCCGTCCTGCGTTCTTCAATTCGAGAATTTCTCTGCTCCGAAGGTGTGTAAATAAATTGCTGTTCCGGACACCGAGTCACAATTCTGTAAAAGCGATGCATGCGCTATCGATACCCACGACCAGGTCGCTCGGGCTGGTGTACCTCCCCGAGCTATCCGTCTTGCGCGAGACGAGAGAGTGGGCTTGCGTATGTACCCGCGTCGCCGAGAGTTTCATTCGGATCGGCAGTTTTGAAGCGCTCTCACCTCCCACGAAAATGTTTTTCCTTGGTGGTGGACAGCAAGACGCGGATTACGATGCGTTGCGCATCTTGGGGGAGTGGGTTGTCAAGAAAGTGCTGAAGCTCGACACGGTGAACGTCGACGCGGGTGACGCATGGGGCACGGAATTGGTCTTCGAGGTAGCTCGCAGGAACGCACGGATGGTGGCTGGCTGGCAAGCATATGGATTCATGCATGGCGTTATCAACACAGACAAGTGAGTTCTTTGGGAACCTCATTGAATTTATCTTGACATGTTATCAGCGTGTCTATCATGGGCCTCACGATCGACTATGGTAGGCGCGTCGTGGTACGAAGATACTGCAATCCTAATTTTTCATGTTATAGGTCCGTATGCATTCATGGACGTCTTCGATTCCTACCATATATGCAATCACAGCGACTCGGAAGGGCGATACGCTTACATGGTGAGATGGCCCACTCTACGTGCCCTAATCAGTCATCTGATCAAGTATTCTAGAGTCAACCAAATATGATGTGAGTTCGTTCTCCCTACCTATAGGGTCATTTTTGGACCCCACACAGTGTATATGCGTGCCGCGCCCTGCTCAACGCACTCGCACCACTCATCGGCGCGGAAATATCGCACAGGAACAAAGCCGTCAAAGACGGATGGGCCAAGGACGTCTCTGACGAGACCCTCTCGTCATGGCGTGCAACCGCACTCGAGGAAACACAATCCGAGATGGAACGCATAATGCAAGAGACGTGCGCCATCGAATACAACCGCTTATTGCGCAAACGCCTCGCGCTGCGGCTCAAAGCGGACGGGGACCAATCAAAGATTTTCCACCCGCTGTTGGACATGATGGAGAGTCAGCGGCTGGATTTCCACGGGACGTTTAGGACGTTGATGGGATTCCGGCGGGGGATGGTGAGGAGCGGGGGCGAGGGCGAGTTGGAGGCGTTCATTGGCCGGTTGTTGCGAGGCACGCCGGAGCCGGATCGTCTGGATCATGTCAAGGCGACGGAGGAATGGTGTCAGTGGCTCGAACGCTACGCCGACCGGATCGATCGCGAAGCTGCCGAGTGGTCCGCTGGAGATAAGGAGTCCGACTACGACTACGACTACGATAAGGCGCGGGAGAAGGAGGCCAAGGCTGCGAACCCGCGGTTCGTGTTGCGGCAGTGGGTCCTTGAGGAGGTGATTAAGAAGGTGGAAGCGGATCCTGTGCGGGGAAGGCGGGTGCTCGGCAAGGTGCTAGAGGTGCGTTGACGTTTTTCGTGTGCAATGAGGCTAGGGAGTACTGAGACGCTAACGCGCTGTGCCATTTCATTTTTCTCCTTCTTTGTTTAGATGGCCTGTTCTCCGTTCGAGCCGTGGGGAGCAGAAGGTGACGTCGAAACGCCGGGCGAGGCGCTGGATCCGGAGACGATGGAAGAGAGGCGATACTGTGGGATGGGGGAGAAGCGGCTTTTGGGATTCCAGTGTAGCTGCTCGAGTTGATCGAGTCGTATGTGAAGCCTGTTGGAGTACACCTAGAGACCACCGTGAGGCCTTGAGACTCTCTTGTGTTTTCCCTTTCATGTCCTACTACGAGAAGTTGGGTGATCATATGAGCGTGGGGCGTGATTAGATTTTATATTAAATCTGGTGTTCGATTCAAAAGTTTGATCCTGACATCCTCTGAGTCTATGAACTTCTATAGGTCAGGCCCATCACGAAATTTGGGGTCAAAAGGCGCCGGGTGGTGCTCGGCATTATTGTCAAAGGATGAAAGTCACATATATCAACCCCAATGGTGATTGCAGTTGGAAACACGGGATCACAGTGTGATCAATGAAAGACCTAGGCCTGAGGTGAGGACATAGGTAAGGAGCGGAGATACAGTGACAACACAAAGCAAGCTACTACATGTATATGTAGGTAGGTAGGCGGATATATAAGCAAAAGGTATGTGCATTAAGAAGCAGCGATGTAAAGCCATGTCAAGTGGGTGACAGCGAAAGTGGAAATGTGCAAGAGAGAAGAGAAAAGGTATGCCAGTACCGAGCATGGCGTGCCGCAATGATAAGAAAGTGCAAAGCATCGTCAAATGAAGAAAGAAAAAATAAAGATACGTACACGGAAGCATGAGAAGGAGGGCAGATGCTTATTACAGAATAAACACGATATTTCGACGTCCGTCGTGCACGAGGACACGGGACATGGGGCAAGATAAAAAAAATCTAGGAAACATCGATTTGGGTCGGTGGGTAGGGAAAGGTGGTGACATTGACGCTGATGGCAGAGTCGCAGTCATCGACAGTCATGCCCGTCGTATGAGAATACACAGACGATTGGAGAGAGAGGATTCTGTCGCCCCTACCCGGTCTCATCGGTTCTTCGAGGGCAGCTATCAAGGATTGGATCGCAAAGTCGGCATCATTGGGAGAGTTAGAGTTGGATTCGGCAAAAGGATTAGGATTTTGGGGTGTTTCAGGGGGGGCTGGGCGTCGAATGGAACGGTGATCTCGACCACTGCTAAAGAAGGGATTTTGACCTCTGGTGCTCATGCTCCTCTTGCTGCTCTTTACAGAGCTTGCGCTATCCTCGAACGGGTTCTGAAGTTGCGCATTCCCGGAAAATCCTGGGCCAATGTGGACCACCTCTGCCATCTCCCAGTGATGGGGAGAGGTGGTCATGGTGGCAGGTGGCGTCGCCTTCGCCATGGCCATCATAGGTGACTGGGAACCGGAATGTAGCGACAAAAGCGAATGTTCAGCAACGGTATCTCCGTCCCAAGACATAACAGGGGCCTTGTCCGACCCACGACCCGCCAGGTGGTGAATTGGTGGGGGCTTGACGACATTCCCATCAGCATCCAAGACATCGCCTCTTCGTGATGACGCCATCTCAGCAGCCAAACCAGGATGGTACTTTACAAAGTTGCGCATAGTCCCCACTGACTCCCGGTTGTGCCCCTCCCATGATTTCTCCCCCGATCCAGTGCTGAGCGTGCGCTGGAACATGGCGCCGAGCGGCCCAGACGAACGACGCTGCTTCATAGACCTGGACCGCTCTCGCGGCTGCGTTGCACGATCAACATCCATCCGTTTCCATGGCTCCAGATGAGAACGACTCCGGGAGAAATCATTGGCTACATTGCGGGATTTGGAATGCACTGCGGGTTGTGTTTGGCGTCTCCAGCAGTGAAGGGCAAGCGATACAGCAAGGAGGAGGGCGATGAGTGCACCTACACACGCTCCAATGACTGTGACGAGCGGAATCTGATTGTGAGATGACGTCGATGTGTTCGTGCTATTTGTGCTAGACGTAGGTTGTGGTGAAAGAGAGGAACTGCTGTACAAGAGGGTCGTCGTTATCACCGAGCCGGAGTCATCCACCGCTTGCGAGTTTTGCATCAAAACGGACGCTGTTGGGGTGGGGTCGCTTTCTACGACAGAGCCAGAGAATGGGAGAAAGCCGCTTCGATGCTGAAGCGCCCTCGGTTTGCGGAGAGACATCTCAGGAAAGGCGGAATGGGTTGTCGGGGATAAGGTGAAACGATTGAGGGATAGAAAAGAGTGAACGCGCAGGGTTTCCCCTCGCAGAAGGGATCACTGGGCTTGGAGGCTTGAAGCCGGGGGAAACGGAACCTGGAAGTCGGAATTTGGACGGGTTTTTGTTCACTACTAGCGTGTACGAAATAAGAACTTTCACTCACACGTAGTAAAGAAGAGTTTCAGAAAGGAAAGAACAGCCGGCGTTGCGATGGCCCATCATAGAGTAGCAACTACTACTAATACCGAACCTTTGCTAGCAACTCTTCGTACTCTGGAAACAACTCGCTCGTCATCTCTTCTACAAAGGACCTCATAACTTTGCTCTTCAATGCTAGATTCACAAAGTACGGGTTTCCATCCGTAGACAGCGTGTTGGCAAGGAAACCATACACGGTCAGATCAATCCGTGATGGAAGGTCCCCGCCATGCAAGTACCGGTGCTCGGCGTACTTGACCTCGAGTGCGTCGAACGCTTCCTTTTGCAAACGATGCACCTCCTCCGGTGAATGACGCCCCATCCCGGCAGATTTCAACACGCTAGTGACCCTCCACCTAAAAAACCAAGACAAGAACGACTGCAAGAGCCAGGGGCTGCTGCCAAAGTTCTCCCGTGCCGTGACCACGTAATTGTCGTCGATGCACCATCGGTCATACACGATGGAGTGGTACAGCACTTCTTCCACGTACGCCTGGAATGCCCTCGACTCAGCTTTCTGAGCCATCGTCAGGCCAGCCAACTCATCGGGGTCTTTGATGAGATCTTTGTCGACGAGGTACTGGATGATGAAATGGGAATCAGGAACGATGACTGTCTGGTTGTCGTGCATGATCTCTGCATAGGGAACCTTCCCTTTTGGCGCCTTGAAGGGATATGTGTCGCGAAGCTCGTAGGAGAACTTGCTATATCGAAGGAATGTCTCTAGCTTCTGGCAAAACCCCGATGAGCTTGGGTGATTAGGCTTCTTTGGTACGCCCAAGAGGACGACGTGTGGTGAGCTCGACTGGGTTGCCATATCGATGCTACCGACGTTTCAATGTACGTGTCAAACGGAACAGCTCGGGACAAACCTGTCGTCTATCGCCTGTGTACTGGTCAGAGTTTCACGCTAGGGGTGGCAATGACGATAGCACTTTTGCGCAGTCGACTACGAGTCAGTGGTGATAACCGGTACCGCCTTGAAGCTTGAATGCCGGTTGCGCCGGTTGCGATAAACTTGACGGTGCCCTAGTGTGTCCACACGTGCCAGGGCGTGGCGCCGATGTGACAACTTGAATCATTGGTCGTCAAGTGCAATGTCATCTGATATGAGCCCCCACATCACCGTTCTCTACTTTGCAGCCGCCTCCACGGCCACAGGTCTCTTTGAGCAATCCATCGCCCTCCCCATCTCCGAATCTGATCAGAGTGGCAAATTCCCACTCGCTTCCCTCAACGCTCTCCTCGTCTCGTTGCATCCCAACACGAGCTTGCACAAGGTCCTCGAGACCAGTCAGTGGAGCGTAAATGCGGAGATGATAGCAGAGTCAGAGGTGGGCTCGGTGTTTTTGCAAGGTGGAGAAGAGGTCGCCGTCATTTGTCCCGTTTCAGGAGGTTGATACTCTCTGTCCCGTTGTCCTGTCAATGGTTAGCGGAAGCTGTGAGGTTAGTTTACTGATTTTTTTCTCATCACTGCTCATGACGGTTGTCAGCAGGGTGAAATAGACGTGAGTGCAAAGGGATGTACTGTATGTAACAAACTTTATACTCCGTCCACACGCCAAACGATCCTGGTCACGAACAAACATCATCTGATATGCTACTTCAACCCCTTCCCCTGCTACTTACGGTCCGCCCGACATCGACATCCCCCACGCCTCCGTGGTCGAGTCGTTCGTGCTATCCTTTCTGCACAACACCACGAACGTTGCTAACATGGCCCCGTGGGCTAACTTTTCGCATAAGCTTGATCCGGGTAAACTAGCCCAGAAATCTGACAGTAGCCAGCTCAAAGTATATGCGGTCCCTTTTTTCCCGCGGGAATTGACAGCCCCCCTTTGATCTCCTCCACGCATACATAGTGCTGTGAAACAATGACCGCAGAATTCGACAAGATCTCTGAGCGTACGCTGACTACTGTCCTAGGGTCGATGAAGGGTCTGATCCCATCAACAATCCCCGAGTTAAAATTCCCAAGTTCTTGCAGCATTTTGTTACCCTCCTTACACGGGGCAGCACGCATAGTCCAAGCGAAACTAAGGGCATAGCGCCTACGGGCACGTTGGGAAACGATGGAACCGCGCGGACGCTCGTCGTCACCGAAAATCCCTTCCCAACGTCGTCAGCGTCCACCCTGAATGTCACACAGGTGACAGATATACAAGGCCGACAGATCGTTCCACGACGTGGTTGAAGGGTAAGTGGAATTATCTGACGTCTTACAGTGTATTTATCTTGCTAGCCCCCCAGATCCCAATTCGTTTGCGGATCATATTGCAGACATCTGGACTACGCTCGAAAAATACGACAGAGGACCATCAGGCCATCAAGATGACTACCGCGCTTTACGACTTTTCGTAGTCACGCGCAGCTTCCGCAAACTATCAGCACGGTTTCATGAGGATAGGAGATTATTCAAAGGCGGTGATAGCCTCTTTGGTGTTCTCGAGAACCGGCAACCACACGATCCCTAGTTGGAACCACGATGGATCCCAATTCCTCCATGCCTAAACAACATTCATCCTACTCTGATGCCTGAGACTGGTATACGTGTAGAAGGTGGCCAGCTTCATTGGATGATGTCGAAGGAAACCCTGTTGTTATGGGCGAGCCTTCTTGCAATGATGCTCAAAGAGTTGAATGAACACATTGGAAAGGCCGCTCCATCCATCCTACTCTGATGCCTGAGACCGGTATACGTGTAGAAGGCGTAACCTCTTGTATCACTTCGGCTTCTGGGACCAGAAAGTTGTTCAATTCCTCCTGGAGAAAACCAGTCTTGCGCAGCACCTTCAATATTCCATACGTTACATAGATGGTCTGTGTTCCACTCCATTTAATTCTACGTTCTGATTGATATCATCCCCAGCTACAAAGGAAGACGGTAGTTATGTCTTATGCAAAGTATACATGCAGTCTCCTATTTTATATTATTCACTCAGACCTTGACATAATTCCGGAACGCAAATAATGTGCCGGCACAACTGTCCTTCGTTATCTGAAGGTAGTTGTAGCTTCGTCGATAACAATATTTTTTATTGTCAAATTGATTCTCGATACTAGTGACATATACGCAGGACTCGGAGCTGGGATTGAAACCCAATCTGATGCTTCGTCGTCACCCAGTGGAACTCTACCTACGACAGACATGCTCAAGTTTTCATTGAAATACAGAGTGGCAATCAACAAGATCGCCGTCGACAAACAAATGCCCCAACTTCGCTTTTCCCGCTGACGTGGAAACTACTTGCTTCTGCAACGAAGTGCTAACATAGCCAAAAAAAAATTGCACTAGTACTGATCGAAAGCAAGGTATAGATGGCACCTAACCAACACCCTTCAACCATCGCCCGCTCCGCCTTGCACTGCAGGCAAACTTAGTGACATGCACTATCAAGAGAAGTTACAGTCTCGGTTTAATCCATCTTGTGAGTCCAGACCCTTTCGCTAAAATCTTCACCGATACCTGTTTCGATGATCCGAATGTTCTTCATCTGTTTGATTGTTATCCGAGTCCGGTTAGTTCCTAGACGCCGTGCCATCCCGATATATAGTCAGGCGCGCGCATACAGTGACGTACTTGTGCTCCTCCACATTTGATACTCGATGTTCTTCAAAGTCCTTACCGTCATAGTGGCTGTTTTCGTTTTGGTCGCCCAAACAGCTGATCCTAGGGGGGGAAATGGTGGTATAGCCATACCGCTCACGAAACGCTCTGATACAGACGCGCGTGAATTTCACGTCACACTACACAACGCGTAAATCGACCTGCGATGTCCTCAGGTGACATTTTCTCATTCATTTTTTTAGCAAGATCATTCGTGGGTCAAGTGGCATGGACCCGGATGGTTCCGAAACGAACACCGGAACGCCGCATCTTTCTGCTGTGGAACGGGACGTGTCCGGAGCTCGCGTTGGTTTGACAAAATACATCAACGGAATATGGTATGGGACCATTTGGATCGGCACTCCTCCCAGGCCCTTCACTGGTAAGTTTTCCGTGCATTCGTCGCACCCACTCACTCTAGTCTCCACCTCAGTCCAGCTCAACACCGGTATTAGGTAAGTCTTTTCCGTCAGTACCATCCTACTCTGTCTTATTCGACCCAGCGATCTGTTTGTTCCAGCTTCAACCGGCGATGAGAATTGCAGAAGTCACCATTACCTCTGGAATCCTGCATCATCCCAAACTAACGTGGCCCTCAATCAAGATTTTGCAGCAGATTTTACAGACGGCAGGATTGTCAGGGGTGCACAATACATGGACAAAGTAACCATTGCTGGTTTTACCGTATGTTCTTACTGTTTGCGAACATGATCACCTCCGACCCCATGAATAGGCAGACATTCAGATCATCGGCGCTGCAACAACATACTCTCCGGGTATGGGAGCATCTGACTTTGCTCCAGATGGTATATTAGGATTAGCTTTCCCGTCTTTCTCAGGTTTTTATGGAAGGAGCCCCCTGCTTCACACGCTGTTCAATGAAGGAAAGCTGTCTCAACCAGTGTTTTCACTTAAGCTCACCTCCTCTGGAGGTGAGCTGTACATTGGTGGAACGAACAGAGCGCTTTATGTTCAGAACACCCTCGTCTATACCCCTGTAGTAACCAATCCGGTGAGCGCAAACGCCAGGCGGTAATGGATGCATATTTATATTTCCCTTTCAGGCTCTCTGGCAGCTGGTGATAGATAGCATTCAAGTTAATCAACGCACGGTTCTGACAAATGTGCCCGCCGTCATCGATACTGGTGCCAACTTCATTTATGGTGATCCGCGGGGAGTTTTTACCGTCCACCGGGCGGCTGGAGGTGGGCCATATGAGAGCGGGAGTGGTTTCCACACCTGTGAGTACATGTGAGTTTCGATAATTTGGTACGCCTTATTGACTCCGTGTAGTTAAATGCAATTTCTTTCCTATCGTGACTCTTACCATTGGTGGAAGGGCGTTTTCACTCCCTCCCGAGGTTCTCAACTTGGGGCGGACTCTGCCTAAGTCGAATAGTTGCTTTAGCGGAATTGCGAGTTACGCGAGTCTAAATGCGAATCATGGTGAGATTCTTCTAGCATTTCCTCTTCCCATGCTGAACGGTGAACATGACTTTTTAAGATTTCTGGTCGATCGGGGCTATCTTCCTCGAGCAATTCTATACCGTGTATGATTTCAACAGCGTGTCACCACGAATTGGGATTGCACAGCTTCAGGGTGGTGCTTAGAACGCCAGCAACGCTATACGAAGCAAAGCTAGATACATACTGCATCCCTGCCTCTTTTAAGAGGAGAGTTCTATCGATAGAAAATGTCCAGGCAAAGGTTTTTGGGGGAAAATCATTTACGCAGCGTTTAAATTCATTTACACAGCTGGTGTAAGCCCTGAATGACCGTCTTTCGAGTTTGAAATGTCTATTCCTATTCAAAGTGTACGAAGGAGGCTATGAATGGAAGTGGTATTCTCCACGTTCCAGTGCCTCTCCGTTACGAACTCAAAGTCGAGCATCACTTAGACTTAGTGATCATCGGGCGTTCAAAGTTCCAGTTACTCCCACGGGCGGCATTGACAACTCGAACTCGAACCATCTCGCGTTGCTGTGCAACAGCGATGACCAAAGAATTCAACAAAATCTCAGAGCGTGTCCGTACGCTGACTACTGTGGTAGAGTCTATGAAAGCACGGTCTGATCCCACCCGTAATCGCCAGGAAATTCCCAAGTTCTTGCACCATTTTGTGACCCTCCTTACACGCGGCGGTAAGAATAGTAGTCCACGCGAAAAACAGGTCACGGCGGCTACGGGCGCGTTGGGAAGCGATGGAACCGCGCGGACACTCGTTGTCACCCAAAGTCCCTACCCATATTCGCCAGTCTCCACTCTCAACGTCACTCTGATACAAAAGGCCGACAAATCGTTCCACGACGTGGTAAAGGGGTAAATGGAATCATCCGTCGTCATCGTTCATCTCACAGTTGATTTGCTACTAGCCCCCCGTATCCCGATTCGTTGGCGGATCATATTGCAGACATCTGGACTGCACTCGAAAAGCACGACAGAGGAGCACCAGGTCCGAGTCATCAAGAAGACTACCGTGCTTTACGAATTTTCGTAGTCACACGCAACTTCCGCAAGCTATCAGTACGGTTTCATGAGGACAGGAGATTCTTCAAAGGCGGTAATCGCCTCTTTGGTGTTCTCGAGAACCGGCAACCACACGATTCCGAGTTGGAATCACGATGGATCCCAATTCCTCCATGGCAAAACAACATCCATCCTACTTTGATGCCTGAGACTGGTATACGTGTAGAAGGTGGCCAGCTTTATTGGATGATGTCGAAGGAAACCTTGTCGTTGTGGGCGAGCCTTCTTGCAATGATGCTCATGGAGTTGAATGAGCACATTGGAAAGGCCGAGTTTCATATGAATAGAAAATGCACTGCTGCTTTGGAGGACAGCCAGTGTTCCCGTCGTCAAGGTCAATGCCTGGTGTAACCACTTGTAACATTTCGTCTTCTGGGATCAGAAAGTCGTTCAATTCCTCCTAGAGAAAATCAGTCTTGCGCAGCACCTTCAAAATTCCATGCGTTACATAGATGGTCTGTGTTCCAGCCCACTTAATTCTACTTTCTGATTGCTATCATCCCCAGCTACAGAGGAAGACGGTAGGTAGGTCTTATGCAAGTATACATGCAGTCTCCTATTTTATTTTATTCACTCAGACCCTGACATAATTCCGGAACGCACAGAAGGTTCCGGCACAACTGTCCTTCATTATCTGAAGGTAGTTCTAGCTTCGTCGATAACAATCTTTTTTATTGTCAAATTGATTCTCGATACTAGTGGCATATACTCGGAGCTGTGCTTGAAACCCAATCTGATGCTTCGTCGTCACCCAGTGGAACTCTACCTACGACAGACATGCTCAAGTTTTCATTGAAATACAGAGTGGCAATCGACAAGATCGCCGTCGACAAAAAAATGCCCCAACTTCGCTTTTCTCGCTGACGTGGAAATGAGAACTACTTGCTTCTGCAACGAAGCGCTAACATAGCCAAAAATTTGCACTGATCGAAAGCAAGGTATAGATGGCACCACCGACTCACCACCCTTCGACCATCGCCCGCTCCGCCTTGCACTGCAGGTAACCTTAGTGACATGCACCATCAAGAGAAGTTACAATCTCGGTTGAATCCATCTTGTGAGCCAGACTCTTTTGCTACCTGTTTCGATGATCCGAATGTTCTTCACCTGTTTGATTGTTTGATTGTTGTCCGGTTAGTTCCTAGACGCCATGCCATCCCGATATATATAGTCAGGCGCGCGCATACAGTGACGTACTTGTGCTCCTCCGCATTTGATACTCGATGTTCTTCAAAGTCCTTACCGTCATAGTGGCTGTTTTCGTTTTGGTCGCCCAAACAGCTGATCCTAGGGGGGGAAATGGTGGTATAGCCATACCGCTCACGAAACGCTCTGATACAGACGCGCGTGAATTTCACGTCACACCACACAACGCGTAAATCGACCTGCGATGTCCTCAGGTAACATTTTCTCATTCATTTTTTTAGCAAGATCATTCGTGGGTCAAGTGGCATGGACTCGGATGGTTCCGAAACGAACACCGGAACGCTGCATCTTTCTGCTGTGGAACGGGACGTGTCCGGAGCTCGCGTTGGTTTGACAAAATACATCAACGGAATATGGTATGGGGTCATTTGGATCGGCACTCCTCCCAGGCCCTTCACTGGTAAGTTTTCCGTGCATTCGTCGCACCCACTCACTCTAGTCTCCACTTCAGTCCAGCTCAACACCGCTTTTAGGTAAGTGTTTTCCGTCAGTACCATCTTACTCTCTGTCTTATTCGACCCAGCGATCTGTTTGTTCCAGCTTCAACCGGCGATGAGAATTGCAGAAGTCACCATTACCTCTGGGATCTTGCATCATCCCAAACTAACGTGGCCCTCAATCAAGAGTTTGGAATAGATTTTACAGACGGCAGGATTGTCAGGGGTGCACAATACATGGACAAAGTAGCCATTGCTGGTTTTACCGTATGTTCTTACTGTTTGCGAACATGATCACCTCCGACCCCATGAATAGGCAGACATTCAGACCATCGGCGCTGCAACAACATACTCTCCGGGTATGGGAGCATCTGACTTTGCTCCAGATGGTATATTAGGATTAGCTTTCCCGTCTTTCTCAGGTTTTCATGGCCAGAGCCCTCTGCTTCACACGCTATTCAATGAAGGAAAGTTGTCTCAACCAGTGTTTTCACTTAAGCTCACCTCCTCTGGAGGTGAGCTGTACATTGGTGGAACGAACAGAGCGCTTTATGTTCAGAACACCCTCGTCTATACCCCTGTAG